>CAJUYI010001145.1:0-31500 GCA_910591695.1 Galerucella pusilla
TTAATGATTTATTACTATCAACCAATTTCAAATCGAGTATAGATGTTGGTTATATCATGCAAATATCCCAACCCAGCTTAACTTAAAAGTGTAATTTAATGTATGTTGGAGCATATTGCCCGAGAAGTAGTTGTCTCTGTTCTTTAAAAAGTAATTTTAATGGTATTATAACTTGTTCTACTCTATTTTCCTTCTAATTCACTCCACTTATATACTATAATAAAAAAATATTTACATTTTAATATAAACACACATAAAATTTACATCATCACTTTCACAAAGTTTGTGAAAATTTAATGAAATCGAGTTATCTCTCAGGCGTAATTGCCGTCCCGCATTGTACTTATTATTATCTTAGATATATTGTCGACAGTCCACACCGGTTACACTTTGATAATCTTCAAGAATTCAACGCGGTTTCCCGATGTTCTAACTTTCATTTAATAATATATCATTACTTAAACTTCTATTTTGTACATCATATACTTTCAAACAGATTTATAAAATACCAATTTTAACTTTATAGCTCCATATCTCAAGAAACCCGTCAATATTTCCGTATAATGTATAAATTCATTTAAAAATAATGAAGGAATTAAAAATTGGTCAGACTGAGCTAGGTCATATTATACCCTAATGGAATCTCATATAAAATCTAGATAAAAGTCAGTCAACAACGAACTCAAAAGCCATTCGACAAAAACAAGTGTTCGTTCGTTAAGATAGATTGAATTTAAAAACGTTTTTCTATATTTTTTATATTCTTAGTATACAGGGAAAGTATAAAAGTTCCAAAATAATTCATAAATAAAAATTCTTAGGAATTTCCAAGTAAATAGTTATTGTAAATTCTATTTTCAGTAGTAATAACCCAACGACATTGATAATAATTGTTCGAAAAAATAATAAATTTTTAAAATCTACGTAAAATTTTAGTATACTTTTGTCTGAAAACTTTTTTCGAAAAATGCATAATTTTTGAGTGATTGATTTTTTGTAAAAAATTTGACGGTTGCAAACCCTTACAAATTATTATTTTAAGAGGATACCCTTTAAGATATGAAAATGGTTTCTGTTCGGTTGCTTTTAGCAAGGTCAGACCTATTTGAATCTATGTTGGAAAATTTTTCATTTTATACAGGGTGTGTATAGAAAGTGTTCAAAGTTAAATATCAAATTTTTTCATTTTTTAAAATAGAACCACCCGGTTTTTTCTATTTTAATACATTCAGGGGTCAAAAATAAGGCAAATTCATGTATACTTTCCTATACCTTAACCTTACTGCAAATAAAGCACATATGTTCTTGTAACAACTTTGCCATATTTTCCATGTATTAAAAGCGATTTTACATAATCTCTTTTTATTTCTTAGTGCTTGTATCAACGGGTAAAAATAAAATTTTTACCCCTGAATGCATTAAAATAGAAAAAACCGGTTGGTTCTATTTAAAAAATTAAGAAATTTGATATTTAAAAGTTAAGCTTTTAACACTTTTTATACACATCCTGTATAAAATGAAAAATTTTTCAACATAGATTCAAATATGTCTGACCTTGCTTAAAGCAACCGAACAGAAACCATTTTCATATCTTTAAGGGAATCCTGTTAAAAAAATAATTTGTAAGGGTCTGCAACCGTCAAATTTTTTACAAAAAAATTGATAACTCAAAAAATATGCATTTTTCGAAAAAAGTTTCCATACAAAAGTATACTAAAATTTTACGTAGATTTTAAAAATGTATTAATATACAGGGTGTTCCATTTAAAATAACAAAGCTACAGTCGACTTCCGGTAGAACCAGAAGTCTGCCATCTTTGAAAATATTTTAGCTAAAAAGATCGCATCCGGAAACCGAAACGTAGAAATTTTCATGATTTTACTATAAGTATTTTGCCATATACAGACAGTTTTAACTCGTATATTATCAATGCCGGTACTGCATATATCAAACATATAAGTATTTTTTTTCCGGGACTTTACAATTATCACATAGCTACAATTCAAAACCTTGACGGTCTAGTTAAGTAACTTTAATCAAGAAGTGTATGTTCGTTGCAATGTAAGCTAGATTACTTCATATCCCTAGGCATACAAATGAACAAAATTTTTTACGAATTTGCTTCGAAATTTTAATAATTTCATTACACAACCCGGACATTTTTTCACGAACTATATTTACAGATAGATATCGTGACTAGATAAAGAATAACGCTGCGATTTATTGAACAATGGGCCTAAAATTATCAACTAAATCCAAAAATGTAAAGTTTTACGAAATTTTTGGTAACAAAATTGAAATAAACAGACTTTTAATCGAGGAAAGTGTCCTAAATATCGCAAAATGAAAAAAATGTGACAATATATAGGGTGTTCCATTAAAAATCGTTCGTCGTAAACAGCTCTGTATATGGTGCTAATTTATAAGCATTTCCGCTTAAATAATCATTGGATAACTATTGTTTCTCAGTGTGTTATAATAAAAAGAGAAACTGTGAGATGTAATTCTATAAAATAAGCGACGTACATAATATAACATTTTATTTGAAAATGTAGAACCTTCAATTTATATATATGTAATGTCATTAAAATCACTATTTTTCCACACGAAGAATGTGAGAAAAATAATATTTATCTGATTACATCTAGCTGAGAATGCTGAAACACAATAACAAGTTGCATAGGCGTAGCATGACGGAATTAACAACAGTGAATTAAAACACTACCGCAAATATTCTAAAATTTCTCCAGAAAATAGGTATAGTTCATTCAATACCCTTCAAGGTGTGCGTCATCGTTTGTGACGTATATCCGGGTTTTCGGTATTTTGACTATTTTGACATATAGCTAACCTTAAAGTGCTTTGATTGCTGCTTGACTATCCGACATTATGATAATCCTTTGTCTTCTGTATCCTTTTTATCAATATTGAACTGGGCGCACTTTCTTATGGCGTGGATTTCCGCTTGAAAGATACTTGGGGTTTTTCCCAAGCTTTCAGAGTGTTTGTTCCAATTTTGAAACTAAATAAAACTCTTAGAAAAAAATTTTAAGCGATTTAAATTAGATTTTTTTGCTATCGATATCTTTTCTACTACTTTTTTTCCGTATTGACTTTGTCTAATTGTAATTCAATATTAGTCCAGCAAACAATCTGTCCAATCAAGCTTTTCAAATATTTAAAATGGTCTTAATTAACGTAGAGGGTTTGATAAAGAAATCTCTAGGAGCATTACACGTTAAACTCTTTAAAATGTAATTCCTCCTTTTTTTGAAAATGTAATTTTGATTCCACTTTTTTTACTATACAAATAATTAACACACAGTATGTGTGTGTGCAGTGACCACAGGTAAATGGTGAGTGGCAGGGAAGTAATTGAAAGCTCTGGATAATTAAATTACGTATACTCCATTTGAATACAGAAATAGAATAATCCATGTAAAAAGGATAAATTGTTTTTTATTGTTTATTTATACAGGGTAAATCTTAATCGTTGGGAAATATGTAATAAATCCATTGCTTCATCCCTTACTAAAGCGATTTCGACCCGCTTTGGTTGGTAGAGACTTTGGTTAACTAGTTGGTAGGTATTACGTCACATTGGCATTCAAGTTCTTCATTCCACTATTACTAGACAAAAAAACGGACAAAACTAGAAGAGAAAGAGAGAGAAAATAAAGGTTTTCTCATGATTTATCATTGGAATAGTTGTTAATCGATACACACTTCAATACACAAAATCACCAAACTGAGTTATACATATTTTGAAAACAAAAATAATGATACACAAAAAAGTAACAACAAACGCGTTTTATTAACAACATTTCCAAAATAAGCGAAAAAAAGCGCTATCCCAATAAAAATCATTCCTGGAATGTACACTTCACTGGATTCCATTTCTAGTAGACTATCATATCGTTAGAATGTCATAAAATAAAATATTTTTCCGCAAATCGCTAGGAAACTTTGACATTCCTGTCAAAATTTCTTGAAGAAAAAGTCAGGACTTCCTTACTGTAAGGAAATGTCATTTCCTTACTGTAAGGAAATGATATTTCCGTACAGTTGTTAGTGTTCTACATAAATGATTGAAAACACATTGCTTATAAGGAATTAATTTATATATTTTGAAAACATCAAGTCATTGCTGAATACATTTTTAAGATCAATTTGTTATATTTACAGTAATTTGACAGTTAGTACAATTATTGAACATTGGAGGAACACTCTTAGAACTATGAGAAACATTTTGGACAACATGCAGGGCGGTAGGGTCATTTTGTTGAATATTTTGTACTGTGAAAATTTTATTTGCCACCTCAACCTTATTGTTAAGCGATTCTTCGATATATCCTTCAGCAACGTTTGATGACTTCCATCCGCCATGCCTCTTTAAACTAGTTATGTCGGCACCAGAGTCAACCAATATTGTTGCAGAAGACCGACGAAAGCAGTGACCAGTATATTCTGTCGGATTATAGTAGCAACTATTTTGGGCATTTTTCTAAATTGATGAATTCCTACCACTTGTCTACAACCCTTTCCGCTTTGATATTTAAAGAAAAATCGGTCACTGTTCATATTTTCTGGTCTTAACGAAACATACTTTCGATAAACATTCAAGTAGATCTGATTAATTACAAATGATCTTGGTTTGTTGGTTTTCGAATCAGGTATGCTGATTAAAAGCTTAGATTCTAAGTCTTCTATATCGTGTACAGTCATTCGGACTAACTCATCCATTCTACAGGCCCCAGAAATACCAAATATTACAGCCACCTAAAAAATAAATAAAGCTATAATCTAAATAGAAATTAAAACCTTGTAAATTACCTTAATCATTAAATTTTCTTTATCTGGAGCTTCCTGGATAAATTTTTCAATTTCTTCCTTCGTTAAAATCTTAGATTTCTTTGCCCTATAACCTTGAGCTTGCCGTTTCAATAAAGAACGAAGTTTTGAGTATGTAGATATATCTACATTGTGTTTAAGTGCAAGGGTTGACTTCAGAATTGAATAATTATTGGCCCATAATTTTGAAGATTTCATCTTTAAACAAAGGTCTAGGAAGTATGCCATTACAACATTTTCTGAGAAAGAACTCGTATTTTTACTCATGCGATAATCCATAAAACGTCTGTATGCATTTTCGTACTTTTCTCTTGATTTCTTTGGCAATAATTCTAATGAAGCAGTATTCACTGCCTCAACCAGCTCTGGAGGAGTCCCAGGAATGGAAATTTCATCATCACTTATCATTTTACTTTCGAGAACACCAGCAATTAAATTTATAAGCGTCAAGTTTGACAATTCAACCTCAATACGTTTCCATAGTAACCCAAGTAATTTTATTAGGAATTTCAAAGCACCATTTATTTGGGAATAAAATTATCGCGTTTTTTTTAAATCAATCAATATCTGTCGAATTTTAAACGATTTGCCGAAAAATAGTATGTTTACCTCGTAGGAAAAGCCACATTCCTGGACTCTGTGTTGCAAAGTCTCGGCTTGCGCCTCGACTTAGCAATCTTCACAGTCGTCCAGGAATGTTAAGCTTTTCCTACCCGGTAAACAATGTACTATTATTTCACATTTAACCAGAAATGTGATCTACTATGTATGGACCTTAATAAAATTTGACAACAAAGTTTTGTAGTCTTAAACTTATTGATTGTCTAGTTGTCATATTTTTTTCGTTGTGTCAGATAGGGACCAAAAATTATTTTATCATTAGTTAATCTTGACAACGGTAGCTGGAACTTTACCGAAACGTCGAAATAAAAAACATTATTGTGGTTTGATTCCCAAAAAAATAAGAGAAAAAAAAAATGTAATGCTACAAGGAACTTACAGAAGAGACCTGATATTACTCTGCACCGATTGCGAATTTACTATAGTATAATATTAATATAATAATCAAACAGCTAATTTCCGCCATCATGGACGCTAGTGTCTAATTAAGGTTACTCAGGTTATCTACAACGACTTTAAATTCATCTTATAATAATAATGTCTTATAGTTACTTGTAGATATCTCACCTAATTATCGGAATCTCTCCAAAACTCAATTCTAACTAGTTATATCAGAGTTCCGAAACAATATTATAGATTTCAACGTATATATCACTACTTGAGAACATTCCATTCCATACCGTACTCGGGTTAATTGTATACCCAAAAGTCTAATTACCAAACTGTATAATTTTCGTGTTAAACAAAACTTTGACGTCGAACACGCATTGTCATTTACAGTCGTTAGTGGTTTCCGGCTTAAGGTTTTATAATTAATAAGTTTCTTGTACTCACTTGGTATTACTTAACTGAAATGTTACAATTTGTTTTGTATTCCATTCTTGAATATAGCCAATTAGTCGTAAACAATAAATAAAAAGTTTTAACTGGACTACAGTGAAGTTTGGTTTATTTAAAGTCGATTTGGTGTGACATGGAACGGACTATACTGTGTAATGTAAAAAAAGGTGAAATTAAAAAGTAATTAAAATAGTATATTACGTAACGCGTGTGGTAAGGAGCATTTTACGCACGAATGGAAAAGTTACGCACGATGCCGCGTAGCGGCTAGTGCGTAATTCCGTGAGTGCGTAAAATGTTCTACAACACGAGTTACGTACTATACTTTACCTACGACCTACTTGTACTTGTATTTTTGATAAGAAGCATAAGAAATAACAGTTACATCATTAGAGGTGCTTGGTAAACTCCATCTCTATTACTCTATTACCAATGAAAGAAGCACATTAAAGAACTAACGTTTAATCATTATTAATATATTGTTGATAATCGAAAGTCCATTTTTCAATTATAATCAATACATATACATAGCCCTTTGGCTTTTCATAGTTAAACGTGGCCATATCTAATGTTTTCAAATAGTAAATTTTGAATAAAATGGAGACGTCTATTGACAGTTGCTAAGATGTTGCTAGGGAAGCCGTGCGATTTACTTTACAGCTGTGCGTTTTTTTTACAGTGCGTAATAGACGTCATTACACTGATACCGACTGTGTGTTATTGACTGATTAAAGGGGGGTCGTAGGTAAAGTCTATTATACTTTCTAGAGTTCGTAGATAACCTTTTTAAGGTGTGACATCGATTGTTAATGTCCTTCTAACACATTAGGTTAGAAGAAATGGGAAAAGACAGAGGTCTGTGATTAATCCTAATCAAAATATCACAATAATGAACCGTCCCGGGACACACGGTAGGAACATTGGTTCCTTTTAAGCAAAAATCATGTAATACATCTGACGTTATAGATAAACAATTTGCATATTCCTCGGTGGTCGAGTTGTAAGCAAACCAGACTCTCACGCGGTAGACCCGGGTTCGTTTCCCCGTGAAGAAATTTTTTTTATTGTTAATTTTATTTTTAAATAATTATTCTGCTTGATATTGATAACGACAACAGGTAGACGTTTGAAATATTTAGCAGAATATTCATTATTATAGATAATGGTACGGTACCCTTTATGAGGGAGTCCGACTGGCAACATCTACTTATAACAGCATCGTATATTTAAAAAGGGAAACCGTAGCATTATACAAATTGGACATTCAAGAAGTGGGTCGTAGAAAAAATATGCTGTTCGACTCGTGTGGATTGTATTTTTAAAATGGAAAAGATTTACGAAACAAAAATATTCGAAATACGATATTTAATAGTTAAGAACTTGAAAATATTAACTTGATCCTAAATTTTCATAATCCTAACAATACCTAGATGTCTATTTAATGTTTAAATAATCTTATAGCGCATTTTGAAACAGCAGACCATTCACTGAGAAGCAACAACTACTTATCTGGCCATATGCCACAACAGACATTGAAATACACTTCCAAGTTAACAAAGGGGTAGGTAGGTATGGAAATATTTGGCGATTTAAATTTCTGCCAACAAACTGTCTCAATAGTTGAAATTATCTACTCACCTAACCTAACCGGATATTACCCGTATTTACCGGGTTTAAACGTAGTTTTTCATGGAATTTTCTGACATTTTCCTGTTTTTCTTAGATTTTCCAGGTTTATCCCGAATTTATTCTGGTTTATCTTTCATAAAAGTGAAATTTTTGCCTGACTTTATTTGAGCCCTTTCTAACTGTTCAATTTGTCGAGTTATTGGTACTTTTTGGTTTCAAAACGTGGATTTTTGAATATTTTCACTAATTTTACCATTTATTATAGATAAAGCAAGAATCTTTCAAGTTATACTTTCTGTAAATATTTTTCCAAGTAGATAGGTCTTTTGAGAGTACTCCCCTCAAAATTTCAGTGCAATATTCATAGTTTTGTTGTATTTACAATACTGCATTTTTTAGAAAATTTCATTATATCATTTGAAGGTGGAAAAGTGATTTTATCAGGAAACTGAGTCGACCAGTTGATTTGTCGTCTATAAAAACCACATTTTACAAATTTTGAGCAATTTTCATGAAAATGTTGAACAAATTAGAAGGTGTGGAAATATTTCGCGATTTGAAATTTGAATTTTCTCGAATAACTCTTTTAATGTCGATATTCTTACAGAATTTCATGCGAATTGAATTTTTTTGACAGGAAAAAAAAATTAAAAATCAAAAATATCTCTTTTCCACCATTTTCTCTTTAAATTTGATCCATCAATCCATAATAGCTCTAAGTTTCATTATTATCTACTACTTTTGTGAATAAAATTTCCCGCTACGCAGTCCCGTTTTTCCAAAAAAAAAAAAATAAAAAAAAAAAAATAAAAATTATGCTTCACTTCATACATAACCTACAACAAAGCTCCACGCAAATAATTTAATTCCACTGTTGAATTAAAATGAAACTCATCTACTAACAAATATAGCGAATGCGAAATTATTACACCTGGCGACGCGTACTCTAAATTTTACAATTCTGATGGTGTGTATTCGACAAATTCGATTTGAGGTTTTCTGTAATTTCCCCAGAGTTTCAAAGTTTAATACAACATTGCATCCTGAAATATACATAGAGAGAAAGAGAGAGATGACTATTGCATCCCCATTACTAAGATTGCATTAAAATTCATATTATTGTTCGAAATTACCTACTTGCTAATGCTAATTATATAAATCTACTCCGCTTCCTCTTCGAAATAAAAACGTGATAAAAATTTATATGTACCTTAGTCTTCGATCCGACACTTAGATGGCGACACTCGTGACAGTTCGTAGGATAATTAGATAGTGCCAACCTTTAAGCAGTGTATGTTAAAATTTCCTGACGCTTTAATTATTGTTTGGAATTTTTAAGACAATTAAAAATAAATTTCGTGGTTAATTGAAAATCCAAAAAAAGCTTCAAAATTTCAATACCAACATTTCCACACTTTTGGCGTACAAAAGCTTTCGATCTGACCGTTCTATAGCTTCAGTTGTTTTGTTAAAAACAATCTTGTTTGTTGCATAATGCTTTTATTTTTAATTTTTTCATTTTTTTGAGAGGTGAAAAGTTTTAAACATACAGTGTGTACATTATATCGAATGTGTTTTAGTCATACATAGTTCTTAAGACGGTCGCATAGGAATATGAAGATTTTAATATCTGAAAAAAATAAAAATTTGTTTAAAAAAGTCAAGTGGATATAATAGGTCAACTTCATAGCGTCATATCTCGAAAAAATTGACAAAAATGGGAGGGAAAAGTATTTAATAGTGGAAAATTGTATACTGAATCGATTTAGGGAAAGGACAGGGTGATACAATCAATGATTTTGGGAGATAATTGTCAAAATATGGAACCCATCCATCAACAAGATCGTAAAAATTACAAAAATGAAAATACTGACCTAAAATTTCAAGAAAACACTCAAACACTCTTAAAGGATCCATCTAAGAAGTAAAAAATCAACAGTGCCATAACCAAATGAGCTTTTCTTTATCAAGTAATTAAAATAATGGTGAAAATTCATAAAAAAAAAGGAAAATTCAGATTTTTATTGGAGGGAGAATATACTAGTAGGTACAATCAGTCTTTAGGAAAAATAAAATTTATCGCTCAAATGGAGTTTGAGTTCTTAGAAAAAAACATCTAGTATTGCCAGGATCACCCTGGGCGACCCTGGGAAGCTGGCACCGAAGAAATATTTGACGATGACCAGGAAAAACCCACGTTTAACAGTAAAATTTATGACTGGCCATTGTCAACTAAGGAAACACCTCCATACTATGAGGCTAGTGGACACACATCTATGCAGCATGTGTGAACAGGAAGATGAAACTGTCAAAAAAACATCTAGTCTTGCCAGGATCACCCTGGGTGACCCCGAAAAGCTGGCGCCGAAGAAATGTTTGACGATGACCAGGAAAAACCTACGTTTAACAGTAGGATTTCTGACCGGAGTTATCGTCAATAAGAGAGTGTGTGTTCGGGTGAGTCTTGGCCTACACCTGCCGATATAAAGGAGATGTCCCCTAGTGACCTGTCCACCTTCCTGCGAAGGACAGGATGGACGATGACCTTGGAGGACAGCTCCTCGGGTAAATGTACAATGTGGCTTAAGTGCTGTGAGCCTACACTCTACTTTACAGATACAGATCTATCAACTTGAGAAATCCTAGAAATCAACCTGAAATTTCAGGAGGACACTCTCAAAGAACCAGAATAGTATTACCATAGAAGATAATATTTTCCTATTAAGGATGGCAAGAAAAAACAAAATTGAACTTTATTAAAATTTATTTTTAAACTTAAAAAACTAATACGGCACTTACCAGCGTTAAAGTCGACATCGTAATTGTTAGAAACAAAGCTCGAACTACCAGAGGCTTGTTAGATCGTATCATAATCATCCATATAATTTTTTGTACTGATATACTACACTCGTCCCAATCAATCAAATAACACGCATCTTCTACCTCTGTACTCTATAAATAATCATCATCCTGTATAAACATTTTATATTAATGTGTGAGTTAAAGTCCTATGGCGAAACTACGAATTTAAAATTATAAGTCCGGTTTGAGCCAGAGATACAGAGATCCGCCGAAAATGATAGAGCTTGCGCAAGCTCTGCAACTTTGATATCGTTTGACGACGGACGGCTGACATTTGATACCTTAATTCTGTCTAACGGCGGACTTAAGTTTATTTTTTCAAGAATTTTGTCCTGCTGTCACCTGTCCGACTTACAAACCCAAGAAAATGAATAAAATTATAAACACATTTATATAGATGATGATATCCTCATATTGTGTATTTGAAGAAGGGGAAGGGAATATAATCATTGCATTCACCCTTCCCCTTAAAATATAATATAAATTCATAATTCCACCGATGGAACTCTAGCCACACTTTTAAAATTGATACAAATTGCTTACCTTCAATATCAGAATGTGCCCAAACCAACAAAACGAAAATATCTCCAACAACAGTCCATTTAAATAAATAAACCGCATGAAAAAATGTAGGGAGAAAAATTTCACCTTGAACATAATCAACTTCAAAATTTAATAGTACACCCAGCATGAAAAATAAGTATCCAGCATGACGCAAAGCTTAAAATAAATTTAAACCTCCAGTTGGAAACAATACATTAATCCTTAGCTCTAACTAAAGTATAACTTGCTTTCTTCATGTACTTTATTTGTTTTTCTTCAAGTATGTATGTATAAGTACATTGGAGCGACATTCACTAAAACCTACAAGATCTATAGTGTCCCCTTACATAGTTTCTTAGCTCCTGGAGGAGTTTCAGGATATCTGCAGGCTTTAATGTCCGTCTTCCACCTAGTAATCTTCTAGGTGCTGTGCAATTCGCAAGTATTTCAGCTTGTTTAGGTGCCCGTTCAAGCGACAATGTCGCGTTAGGATCCCTGTTAAAACTTTTGGTGCAGTCTTTGACTTGACTTTGACTTCTTCAAGTAGGTACCAGCCGTACTAAGCTATTCTTAGTTATTACTGGTTTTTATCGAATACTTTGTGACCCCCACGTAGATATGTATATTGAAAAATTCCTAGCCTACTATAGAACCAAACAAAATTTCAATGTCAAAATATTTTATTACTCAACATATTCTCCTCTTGATTGGATAAATTTATTAGAGCGAGCCTTCCAAAAAAAAGGTTTCTTCTTGTTCTGCAAACCAGACTTCCACAGCTTTTATTACCTCCTCGTTGGAAGAAAATTTACGACCTTTTAAACTTTTTTTCAGTTGAGGAAAGAGATGATAGTCGGACGGAGCCAAATCTGGTGAATAAGGAGGGTGTTCTAGTAATTCACACCCTAAATCACGAATTTTTTACATGGCGACATGAGATTTGTGTGCAGGGGCGTTGTTCTGCAAAAACAAATCACCTTTGGATAGCTTTCTGCGTCTTTTCTCTCAAATTTTTTCCCGTAGAGTGGTCAGTGATGTCGAATAGTAATCTCTGGTTATTAACTAGCTGGAGATCAACAATAGACCCTTGACAATCACAGTTTGGGCTATTTTGGAGAGGATTGAGGAGAGAGTTATATTGAAAAGATTACTTCTTACCATAGTGAGCTCGAATCCAATGAAGCAAATGTTAACAATACTTTTGAAAAACTCCAAGAATAGTATTATAGAGAAAACTTTTTCAATTTTCCTCACAAATCTATAACAGACAACCTTCTATTTACTATCAAAATTTCATTGAAATTACCTACTCTATTATCTGTTGATGATACTTAATACACTCGATTAACTCTTGTTTCACATTTAAACATCCCCTGGGATTAATCTTCTTCAAATTTTCCTTTAAAATATCCAATTGACAACAAGCGACATCTGCCAGCACGTAATACAAACAATCGAGACTGGTATCGCACGTTATGAGTATTCCAATAACGGAAAGTTGAAATACAACCGTCAAATTATAAATTAGATTTACGTTTAGATCGAACGGCGTCCAGCTTTTTAACGGTAAAAATTGATCTTCTTGTTTGAAAACTACGATTAGAACTTGTAAAAGTAGATATAGAACGATCGCCAGTCTATATACAGCGCCTAATTTGCCGCGTACCAGTTCGTGATTCTTTAATGTGTGATGTATATTCACTAAAATGTTAAAATTAAATTCCATAAGAATCTGCCAGGCATTTCCCCTTCCCCTTCCTTTAGGATCGTTACCTGGTATCTTAGACCCATCGATTCCTTCTAAATACCTCGTAATTGATTCCAAAACATTTTTTTTCAAATGTAACACAACAGCTTTTAAGATAAAGTTGGTTATGCTTATGAAGAAAATTCCGCAATCTATCAATACCGTGAAATCTTCACTGATATACATTTGGATCAGTGCAAAAGTGAATTGAATTGTTGCTGCTGTGATGTATAAAAGCTGTATAACGAAATTCCCAACTGAACCAGAATTTTGTCCTGGATAGAGTCCGAATATATTCAGAACGAAGCGTTCGTGCTTGAAAGCTTTTACAAAGTCGAGAGGAACCTGAAAAAATATACAAATCGCGAAATTTGTTATGGAACCTTCCTGATTACACACTACTACTACTACTAAATGTGCAGGCGAGCCCTGTCCTGGACAACTCAAGCCAAGGCTCCGACACTGAGGCCACTGGCGGGCCCATTGTGCCAATCCTGCTACCTAGTCATCCATGAAGCCGAGCCCTTCAATAAAGGCCGCAACCTTTTTCAGTGGATGCCTGCTTGTGTCTCCAGGAGCCATGACAGTGACTCCGAAGATTCGCCTGCGTAATACAGCCCAGTGTGGACACTCTAAGAGAACATGAACTGACGTTTCATCAGTCATGCCGCAACCCCTACATAGGGAACTTTCCTCTACTCCTAGATTGTAGAGGTGCTTCCTCATACAGCAGTGCCCTGTTAGGAGTCCTGCTATCTTCCTTAGCCTACTCCTTGGTAGTTCAATGTCTGCCCTGGCGTGTCCATCAGTCCATCCCTTCAGTAGAAGTTTGGATTGTCTAGGACCCTGCAGAGCATTCCAATGAGCGAGGTGCTGATTCCTCAGCCACTTCTTCGTCTCCTTGCGTATTCTTTGTTTTGTTAGGCCCAGGGTCGGGCCCGGGCCGCAGAAAGGAGCTGCCGCCCCTTCCGCAGCCAGTGCATCCGCCATCTCGTTGCCTTCAAAACCAGAGTGGGCTGGAACCCATTCTAGCCGCACCACGTTCCGCCTTGCAAGATTAGCAAGTAGTTCTCGACATTCGTTAGCAAGTCCTGAGTTGCCGGTATACCCACTCAGGGCTTTAATTGCTGCCTGACTGTCGGAGTATATGATTATGCGTCGATCCACATAACCTCTGTCTAGGTTTATCTGCGCACATTCCAAGATAGCATATATCTCGGCCTGATATGCAGATACACCCTCACCCAATGGTACACAAACCTGTGTTCTTGGGTTCCTGGAGTAAATTCCAGCCCCTGCTCTATCACCGGAGCATGAGCCATCTGTGTACCAGACGGTCCCATTAGGCTGTGTATTCCTCTCTTTTTCCCAGGACTCTCTATCCCGTATCATGGCCCTATATGGGGTAGCGAAGTAGTACTTACGCAGGCATTCATCAGCCGCTCGAGCCAGAACTGGAATATCTTCCAGGAGCCGGAGCTTCTTGACGTGCCTGCACTCTTCCCCTCTTCGCACGTATCCCAGCCGTTTCAAGCGCAGGAAAGCCCTCCCCGCCTCAGCCTCGATCACATGGTGAAGAGGCCGAAGATCAAGGATCACCTCCATCGCAACAGTTGGTGTAGTTCTCATGCAGCCAGTTGCCCCCAAACTGACCACCCTTTGAAGGCGTGCCAGTTGCGATCTAGCCGTGACCAAGGTTACCCTCGGCCACCAGACCAGAGCCGCATATGTGAGCATGGGCAGC
Source organism: Galerucella pusilla (assembly GCA_910591695.1). Lineage (NCBI taxonomy): Eukaryota > Metazoa > Arthropoda > Insecta > Coleoptera > Chrysomelidae > Galerucella > Galerucella pusilla. The sequence goes on from CAJUYI010001145.1 coordinate 14,839, forward strand.
ATAATCACACATAATCATGCTTAGGCGACTATCAAGATGAGCCTTCCATGTCAGTGATTTATCAAGGATCACTCCTAGATACTTCACCTGTTCAACCACCGGCAGTGGTACTCCGTCAAGATTTAGACCCTCAGGTCTTATACCTCTCTTTTTGGTGAAAGCAACTATCTCAGCCTTGGCAGGATTAACTGCAAGTCCGTGTTCGTTACACCACCCATGTACCCTATTCAGAGCCCTTTGCATGAGGTCCCTGAGAACGGTAATGTGCCTTCCAACAACAAGGACAACGATATCATCGTCATACCCAATCGTTAGAAAGCCATCACCGTTTAAAAGGGTTATTAGCTCGTCAATGACTAGGTTCCACAATGTGGGCGAAAGAACACCCCCTTGCGGACATCCCCTAGCGACGATTACTTTTGCCACATGGCCTTTCCATGTGGCCTCTACTGTACGGTTGCACAACATGGCCCCAAGCCAGTGAGTGATCATTGGCTCTATTCCATGATTTGCTGCAGCCCTACACATGGATCCTACAGGGGTGCTGTCAAACGCCCCTTGTATATCCAAGAAAGCTCCCAGGGCGATCATGCCATTTTCCTGATTACACAAGTAATACAAGGAAAATATGAGAAAAACAGATTGAAAGAAAGAGAGAGTATAATTGTGCGCGCGCATCGAGGCGTGTTCTTATTTCTAGAGGCCGAATGTTGATTGTCCTTTACAGAGAGAATAAATAGTTGGAGGTATTCAGTATGCTCCCAACATGGAAAGAGTGAGGGTGTAGAAAAAATAAAAAAAATTCAATCGTTCAACAATAGGATATTATTTTAGCCATTGTAACTTGAAAATAAAACAGTATTACTTGATAGAACCATAATTAATAAACTAAAAATCCCTTCCATTAATAAATCGAATTGAAAAAATAAAATAAGTAGGTAGCTACACCTATTCTAAACATAAAATATAAACTTCTTGAAAAAGTTAAAATAAAAATCCATTCTATAGACATAATTTTAATGAATATGCTCAAATAAGCTCAAAGAAACTACCTTGCTGTGCCAGACAATAACCAAATCTGTGATAAAGATTTGATCTCATATCTCTAAGATTATTTGGCGTAATGCTGGCACAAACGTGCTGTATTTTCACCCTCAATTCATTTAAATTATTAGCTGTTTCAAATGCATGTTGGTAAATGCTACTTTTTAAAAATCCCCAAAGAAAAAAATCATTTGGAGCTAGTTCGGGTGATCTTGGAGGCCAATTAATTGTACCATTAGTATTAATGATTCTTGTGTACTTGTGTAATCAGGAAGGTTCCATAAGAAATTTCGCGATCTGTATATAAACATGAAAAATACTAATATACACTTTATTGATATATTTACACAATTTACTTATTTAGAACGTTTTTTAAGTAGCGGAAATTTGCTACTAACTCGTTTAGCATGCCAACAAGGACACCTGTAAGTTTGAAGACGTTCAAGCCCCTGTCCAGGAGCAGTCAGTTGCTGTGAGAAATTCAGCGAGTAAATATCTACGTAGGTCTAATAAAGACTACTGGTTTCTTGGTACAAATAGCCTAGAGGTGTCCAGGACTAGAAGTCTTTGACACTTCTTATTAATTGTAGTGAAATGATGATAAAAGAATTTTTCCTACGACCACATAGGAAAGTGACATATATCGCACTGACTAGTTCTATGGAAAGTGACCTTTATTCATACGCGTACGGAAAAAAATCTTATCCGTACGTGTGCGGATAAAAAAGCTGTCAAATTGAATGTTGAAATGCTAGTCTTTTTACTCCGCAAATTAATTTGTATATGTGAAATGCTTATTTCCTAAGTTGATTTGTCCATATAATAATATAATATAATCTATTTATTTCATTTAAAATAAAATAAAAAAAATAAATACCGAGCCCGGACTCGAACCACCCTACTGCTTGTCAAAAATCGAGCCCACGGATGCCTAGACCGCTCGGCCATCCCACTGTTGTAGCTTATGGTTCTTGTCTAAGATACTAATAAGCGCTAAAAAAATATACACAACAGTTTATTTATTCTCCAAAATAAAATGTGTTTATATCGACATTTATTGGACTTTCATGTTATTAAAACAATAAATATCCGTTTTCAATTATTTGAACAATGAATCCTTAAAATAGCTAGTTAATACTTTCAATCTCCAACAGGTAGGCAACAAGTTAAATATTAATTCTAACTTTTTTATAAAGGTACTTTTTTCCATTGCATAAAAATCACAATTTTCTGGGCCAATTTCAAAAGTAAGTAATCAAAACCATATAAAGTATTTACAAATACACATATGTAAAACCTCTCACATCTACATAAAAAAGCAAGATTATACATGCCTAATTTGGTAAAAGTATATCGCGTGGTCGTAGGAAAAATAGTGTACATAACTTGTGCGAAAGTGATTTTTCACACTCGTGGGATTGTCTCACTCGGCTGCGCTCGTGAGACAATACTTCCCACTCGTGTGAAAAATGTCACTTTCCGCACACGTTACGTAATATACTATAGAGAGATAGTTGTTATTTTTTTTAATGAAACTTACCATATTGAACATAAATGTAGATACTGATAGTCGAGATCGGTAATTTTATTTTTTAATGGATTTGTGTGGTTCAGACCACATATTTATATAGAAAATGCACATTTTTATAATTGATAATAAAAATAGGGGTCGCAATATGTAATCAGATGTTATTGCACGGTTTTCGTAACAAAATATTAATGACAAATATACAGCGAGCACGTTTCAAACTTAATTAGTTATTTTTAAATAAAAATTGGAGCGAATGTGGAAAAATATTTATACATAGTGAGTTTAAAGAAGTGTCCGATAATATTATGGTGGTATTTACATTGTTGTCAGATCATTGCTTTTTTCGGAATGATAATGAAGATTTCAATTTGATTAAGAAATACTTCTTTACCTAGTTATACAAATAACTAAACTTTGTCTATAAAATACTCTACTCTTTATCGGGCACAACCACTTTGGAAATTGCCAGCTTTTTTCAATTTCCAAAGTGGATGTGTTTCTATAATATTTTCTCCAGACATGCGGTCCATCTCGGAGGATGGTTACAAATACAATCATTGCGATTTGACTGACTGACGCACTAAGTTAAACACATTATCGTCGGGGAAATTGGTTTTCACCACAACGTGTGTTTTTCATTACCTTGTTGACTCGTTCCACGGGATTATCCAGGGGTATATGCTGGAAGTAAATACGTGTTTGGTTGCAGAACTTTCACAAAATCCAATTTAGATTGAAAGCCAAGTTTGACCAGCGTTTTTTTTAAATTTTTTTTACTAAGAATATACAGAGTGGTGCACTAATCAAAAATTTGGGAGATATAGCGCAGTTTTACTTTGACTTATGCATTCATTTGATCTCAACAGAAGAGTCTTTTATTGTATAAACCCTACTACATCTTTCCAATGGTCAGATCTTCTCCTTTTCTCGGCTTCACCTATTTCTTCCAATATTACATTGGGGCTGATTCTGCAAAAGGGTTCAGGCCCCCAGAAAGGTATTTCAGTGCCCCTCTTTGCTAGTTCATCTGCTATTTCGTTTCCTTCTATTCCAGCGTGTCCTGGAATCCCTAGTAAGTTGACTATATTGTTCTCGCCTAGTTCATTGAGTCTTTCAAGATAATAAATCAATTTTACAACATATTTTTATTAGATTTACGTAACTACAGATATTATACACTTACAGATCTATACAAAAAGTGAAACATGCTACCTGTGGCACCCAATTCACGGATATGTCATAAATAACAGCATTAATTTCGACACAAACTTTATAAACCCATTTAAAATGTCTTATTATCGCTTAAGAAGCATACTTTGTACGTATGACGTGAATAATTTTTGGTATGAATGATGAAAAGCTAGAATTATAATGGATACCCCGTTTTTTGAGATATAAGAATTCTTTTTAACACATTTAATGCCAAAATTCATAAATCAAGTGATGTAATATACACCACAATATAATAAGTCTCTAATTTTCTTCGTCATTAAATATATCCTCCAGTATTTGCTTGGTGATGGTTCGATGGGGTCTTGTTGGGTCCAATTTTGGTCTTCCATATAACCGGCTATTGATGATATATAACCTTAAAAAACAATATAATTAATTAAATAATTTATATATAATATAATTAAGCAACAAGAAAGAATGGGATACAAATACCATTACCAGAGTTGGAGAAAATAACAGTCAATGGTACGAAGACTGCTTAAAAGCAGTAGAAGGAACTGGGATAGGAATGTAAGGGCCAGGAAGGGCTCTGGAAGCTTGGGAAAAACCCCAAGTATCTTTCACGCGGAAATCAACACCATAAGAAAGGCGAGAACTATACCACCATTTGTGGATTCCAGGGCACTCTGGAACAAAGGAAGTGATCCTGTTGACTGCTTATGAGCCGTCAATCACTATAAATGACCATATATTGACGTATAAATAACGTCAGCTTGTTACCTGGGTAAAGACAAACTTACTTTTCACTCAAATCGCATCTAACGTTGAACCACCAATCGCAGACAAATACCAATTGACTGAACTGAGTACCGTTGGGACACAAAAAACTCGTTTGACGTCCGTCTATGTCGCAGTAATGCCAACTTTGACAGCGGGTTTCGGTGTCGGCGTAAAATCCCGGGTATTGCTGATCGTCACAATAGAAATTCGTGTAGGGAACGGTGCTTAGAACTGGATAATCAGATCCCGGCCTACCTGAAAAATAAAATACGTATGACCCTCGTACATAGAAAAAATTAATACTCAATGCCGTAAGGTTTATTGTTGAATATATTGATGCTAGCGACCTCATAAATTTGCATAATTATTTCAATTAGTGAATTATCGTAGAATATTTATTAAATACCTTCGGGCAATACCAATTTACATTACCAGCTCAACCAATCATAGTTAGCTATTTATTTTTCGAGGAAATAGGTTTTTGTTTATTGCACATACAAAGTTTGGTCCTTCGAGCCGGGTGAATAATGTACCAATGCAGCTAGCTCATTCCAATAACGTTTACATTTATGGAAAGATATTTTTATTCGACCCTCTTGCCAATAACGATTAATTATCATCTTATTTAGAAAAATCAACAAAAAAAAGTATCTTATTAAGACTACCCATTCAAGTCGAGGAACTACTATTACATCTCGTCATATATATACCGTTTTATTATTTGCGTAGTCACATTTAAAAGCAATTGCGATTTTTTTCAGAACCTCGCGGCTACCCAGAATTAGAGCAAGGATGTGTCAAGACAAACACACCTTAAAAACTGTTTTGTAAATGTTTGGTAATGATACTATCATTATATGCAATTTTTCTTAACCATGAATTATATATCAGTAGGTACCTACATTAGAAAGAAAATAATTATGGTTTAAAAAAATACGCTTTGTAGATAATCGAGCTCCTTATAGAATAAACTAAACATTTCCTAAAATTTTCATAAATGTAGGACCAGAGCTAATACAAGTTTTCAGTCTTTTATTGGTTTTTCATAAGCATAAATTGTACAGAACAATAGAAAAAGGTTTGGACAGGCTAAAAGCCTACCTATTTGCTAATGAAGGTTTGAAATTTCCCAACAAATTTCACTGATAATTTTTTACTGGATATAGTAACCAATCAAATTACTTAATTTCAAGTCATGTGTCAAATTTCATCCAATCACCGCTGTATTACAGCGATAATACCCTACATGTGGTGTTTTCAGTTTGGTGTTTACTTTTTATTAAACATTAATTAAACGTCAAACTGACAACTGGATTAAAAATGTCGCGAAGATTTGGTATTGCATTTACTAAATTTATAAATTTATTAATTTAGCGTGTTGCTCAAAGATAATAGCCCAAGGCCGCAGGCCGAGGGCTATTATCAAGCAACACGCTTTCAGCATTCTCTATGACAAAATTATCTCGGTATTATCAAGACCCTAGGGGTATTACTACTGAAAATTCCACACTTGTGATTGTTAACCAATCAGAACGTGTATTTCTGTCAGATAACCATAGCAACGGATGAATTTTATCGGAAATTTTTTCCTGGTGGGTACCCAACAGCGAATTATACTGGAAATTTTTTTGACGTTTATAATGACAGAATATTTTTTTTGACAATCTAATTTTTATTTGTTTACATAATAATTTTGATTAATTTTAACAAAAAGCTTAAATGTTTTCTAAATTCATGGACCATTATGATTGATGCTTATATTAAAAACGCAATTATTGTATACTATGGCAGGTTGATTCGAAGTTGCTTGATTTAGAGATTCTTGGACTGTCTTTGCAGAAGTTGAAGCAGACCTCATTTCGTCAATTATATCCTGATGATGGCCCCAGTCAATTTGTAGATATGGTTTTATGGAGTGGCTGCTACCATGCCCTGTTATTTTAATTAATTGCTGTTCTCCAATTCCCGTTTTGGCTAGAGTTGAAACAGCAGTGGCCCTCGCAGAATGATTTGTTATGTTGATCTTGTTGACATCGATTCCAATCACTGATGCCGCCGATTTGAACCAGGAAGATATTGTATTTTGTCCAACCGGGCTGTTCTTGTACCAAACTTTGGAATTGGGGTGGTGCCAGTTTGGATTTGGAGTTAACAATAAACGATTCGTTTTGATGAGTTGGTCTCGCTTGCTTATTAGTTTTTTGAACAGTCTTACTGGGCATAATTCTTCATTGACTGTATTCGGTACAAGCCACTTACTGTCGGCCATTCTTTTTGAACCGCCTTGAGTGGTCTTGGAGAAAACCGGGTTATACTCAATGCGTCCTGCTGGTTTCCCTTGGTTGTCAATTTCCTCCACAAAATATTCTATTGTTGCTGCCGCTCCTTCATTTCCTCTCCAGGCCAATTCATGAGCAGCAATGTGAAAGAACTTTCTTTGCAATCCTTCCGGAGTGTTTTCGTCCCAAAGCTCAATAATCTTTATTAATTCGTCTGCTGATAGTGCGGATGAACTTGACTTTCTCTTGGTTGGATCTATTTGTAGCTTCCGACGCTTAGCATTTTTTGCAGCTCTTGCGTTGACAAATTCTATGTCAGAGAATGGATTAAATTTGCGATTATACCTTTCCTGCAACTGCTTAGTTGTAGAATTCCATAGAACTTTGATAACACTCTCCTTGTAGTCTTCGGAGCTCTTTGTACTTTTCACAACTGTAGTTTTAAACAAAAATGAATAATATTTGTTTGATTTAAACTAATAAAGTTTGTAACGTCAGATAGACAATCAATTTTTTGATATCTACAAAGTAAAAAATTATCTTATCGAATACTCCTCGGGTCTTGATAAATACTCAATATTTTGTCATAGAGAATGCTTCAAGCGTGCTGCTCAAAGATAATAGCAACACAAAATTGTGAGTATTTATCAAGACCCTAGGGGTATTACTACTAAAAATGCGATTGCAGGTTTTTCCATTTAGTAAGGGGGTCCAAGTTGTGTATTCTTAACAGTTTACTGAAAGTCTTAAAACCTTAAGCATTATAGCCAAATAAAGTCTTATCATGCGGGTCATACGATTCAACAAAGACATACTCACTGTTTTTGTTTTCTTCTATTGCGTTTAATCATAACTTCCAAATAAAATCCGTAAGATGAATTAGACAGACTTATGCAATTTCGACGGGAGAAAAAAGGATATGTATCTAGTTTTCAGCGATTCTAAAAAGTCTTTCACCAGCGAAGTTTTTATTTAATTGTCAGTTTTGTGACTTTGACAATTCAAAGTGACAATACGAATAATAAGAAGCAATTTTCCAGTATTTTGCATCCTCAAGCAAAAAAAAATGGTCTTAATCTGATAGATTATTTCGAGAATGAATGAAAAAGTGAAAATTTGTCAACCAGTGTACAGGAAACACCAACCATCATTATTTTTTCCGGGTATATTTGTAATCTCACATTTTGGTAACCTCTGTGTCTTCTGATTTGATACATATGGTTAGTGACCTTTGAACCCGCACGATAAGAGCGCTTTTGACTAAGCCAGTATAACAAGTATGACACAATGTTCTTAACATACCTTGTGGAAAAATAAAACATTGCCGATTGGTATTGAGTTTTTTTTTTAATTTACCTGGTATAGACTTTCCTAGTTCCAGATACTCAATAACAGATGGACTCAGAAAACCAGGAGGTACATAATTTGCGTTCAACTCTTTATTTCTTTCTTCGAAATCACTCTCAACGTCGTTTTCTGGCTCTTCTGGTGGTGCTCTCGGTCGTTTCACTCTTGATTTTTGTTCATAACCATCTAAAACATAAAAAAAATTATTTGTTATTCTTCCCAAGTGATTTCCGTCAAACAAAACCAAAATCCCATTATTATTCATTCCAATATTAAGCTTCCGTTTCGTCTAAAAGTTGGTGACGTCCAATCACACGTTGATTACTTATAACTAACCTTAACTGAGTAAGAAATCTCTTGAAATAAGAGTTTTAAGGTACAAAGAATTTATTTATTAAATGTATTTATATTAAACATTACTCGCGTATCGTAGAACTTTCTATAGGAAAATATATTGATTACTTTAGGCGATTTAGAGAGTGGTTATTGTTTATTGTTCATCACATATACGTTTATAGGCAAAAATGTGCATTGCAAAAGCGGCCATTGTTTATGGCGGCGTCATAAATTAAATGCTATTGAGTAACTTTTTTTAATTCAGGTTAAATTGTTTGAAGTAGAAAATGAATTTATCCGTTACTTTGGAACCTCCCTGTATAAACTTTTATGCCTACGGCTTTATCAGTTCCAAAATTGATAATTCATAAATGAGTTTAAAAAAGTTAGTATAATAATTTGCCTAGATATACTGATGCTGCAAATGCAATACGCATATTATATAGAGATGGCTCAAAAATGAAACAAGACTTAGGATGTGGAGTTTATTCCAGAGCACTAAGCCTAATGATTAAGTGGGGAATGGGAAACAATACCAGCGTGGCTCAAACTGAACTGGCTGGTATCTCAATTCTCAATTCTAAAAGAAGAAATATTTTACCATGACCAGCAAAAACATACGTTTAACAGTAGGATTTCTGACTGGCCACTGTCAACTAAGGAAACACCTCCATACTATGGGGCTAGTGGACACACCTCTATGCAGGATTTGTGAACAGGAAGATGAAACTGTCAGGCAAGTCTTATGCGAGTGTCCGGAGTTATCGTCGATAAGAGAGTGTGTGTTCGGTGAGTCTTGGCCTACACCTGCCGATATAAAGGAGATGTCTCCTAGTGACCTGGGAAGGACAAGATGGACGATGACCTATGAGGACAACTCCTCGAGAGGATGTACAATAGGTCAAATGTGGCCTAAGTGCTGTGAGCCTACACTCACCCTCCCTACTCTATAGATACAGATACAGATTGCCTAGATTATTATTCTTCAAGATAACATTGCGATTTGATATATTGGTCACCGGAAGGACGAGATATTTTTAAATACTATAAATATTATACAAGTTTACTAACAGATGCTGGTATATCATTCCCATTTGACGATTTAGGATTCTACTACCTATTTCCTAGCACTGAAAGCAAATTAAAATATGCGTAGAATATCTATCGATATTCAGAATATGGATATTGACAAAAAGATATACAATATGCAAGGATAACTAGTTGATTAGCATTTTTATTTACATCGCGAAATTGTGTGTAAAAAATAAACTTGAAAATTACTCAAAATGAATATTCAGTGCCATTGTGGCTGATTCCATGGACGGGATTTTAATCTTTTTCAAGTATAAAATGAAATTAAAGATTGTTTTTATTGTAAAGGTCACACAAATTGAAAAAAAATTGTCTTTATCTATAGTCTATTTTTATGTACGAGAGAGTAATAATAGTATATTATTCACCAAAGTGATAAGACTATCATTATTGACCGAGCATCAAAATTTTTTCCACTACTAGCCAAATTTAAGAAAAAAATTTACAAACGCACCACGAGAACCTTTCACTCAGTCGTCTGACTGACAAGTACACTGTCAGTTTTCGATATATTACGAACGTACTCGTTATGTCAACAGTCATTTTTGGTTGAGCGCGAATTTTAAAATAATGGCATTTTTATTCAAATAATTTTATCTTGATAGGTAATTTCAAGCTGGAAATAATATGTTAAAGACAATCTCCTGGGTATACAAAATTATGTTGTACAAATTTTTGTTGAACTACTATCCCTGATTTCTCAAAATATTTGAATTTGTCCACGATTGACCTAGGTTATAATAGAAAATTATAAACCACTAATAGATAAATTCAACTTCTCAGTTGGCTAGAAGAAGCAATAATTGTCAACTTCGCAGCTAATAGTGGTAAAAACCTTTTTTCCTAATGCAAAACTTAGTACAGTCATTGACTTTTGATTCTACTCATAACTGAGAGCACCATGAGGACATGAATTCTGATGTCTTTAAACAGTGTTTCGAGCAAATGATAGATATTCTTCCTCAGAACTAGGCAAGTTAGCACTCGGGACTTCCAGAAAAATTTCCTATAACCAAGTGGTTGAGAAAAAGAGGAATTTAAAAAAATATTAAACTGTAAAAAATCGTAGGATAACTGTGGTTGATTACCACCATATCATTGCGAACTGAACCCGATTATGGGAACAGATAAAGGGAGAAGTTTCAAAAAAAAATAATTCTTTTCATTTAAAAATTTATTCAGAAGTAATACTATAATTACTTCAAAATAATCAGGTTATACATCGATAACTTGTTGCATAATTACAAAGAGTGTCAGTTTGACAGTTTAAATAATCCGACCGCCAAGCGGGAGGATTATTCTGTCACACTGACACGATTTGTAATTATGCAGGAAGTTTGAGGTGAAGTACGTATTGTATTTGATACGATTATTTGTTGAGTGAATATAAATAATTTATTTATTTAGATACAAATTGGTACAATGGAATTCACAATCTAAATAGACTCATTTTTGATAAACGTCAGAATATTGATATCGATGTGGTTACTATGGAAATTAAAGTATTGTAAGATTTTTGATTGGGTAGAGCTACTCCATGTATAATCAGGGATTATCGAAATTATACGAGATTAACTTAACTAAATTGATCGTTCTGATTGGTTGAAAATGATACGAAAAAAATAATCATGCCAACACCTCTAATAATACAAACGCAATTATACCATTGTTTTACATCTACTTAAATAGATTTAATAGAAATTACGTAACACAAAAAGAAAATTAAATATTCGTATTCTAAACGTGAACAATTTCATAATTTTTTTTTCATTATTAAATGCCACCTTGTAACTATTGTATTATCGTACGTTTAATTAACGTATTACGTTTAAGAATTATTGTAGTTATCACATGTAAATAGGCTAGTAGGACTAAGGTTATATTGTTGTAATTGAAACTACCTACTGACAATTCGGATTTTCGATAGTCACAGGTGAACGGATTCGATGACAATTTTTATTTTATTCAAATAATGAAAGTTTGCGGTTGTTACTTTACTTTTAATATGAATAGAGTTTTAAAATCTTAACTATTTGGTGAAAATAATTATAAACTAAAAGCCGGTGTCAGCGCGAGCACGATGTCTATGATTTCAGTAATAAAATCAACCGTTAGACGGAATTTAGGAATCAAATGTCATCCGTCCGCCACTGGGGCCCTCTGGACGGTGGCAAAGTATATACTGAAAGCGCCAATTACCAAAGGTGATTGCGAGCAAGCAAGCGGTCGCGCAGAGTGTCTATTCAATTCACTAACAGTGAGAGCTCCTACGAGAATAATCACTTATAGAGTGCGCATGCGAGCTCTCTCGAAATTGCAATTTCCTTAGAAAGTACCAAATATTTTAAACTGGCATCGCTGCTTTCATATCAGATTGGTAACTGGAACTGAAAACACGCCCAACGCTGACTGCGCACAATTCTTCTCTCTCTTTCAAGTAGTTTTGCTCATATTTTCTTTGTCGTATTTGTATAAATCGTATAGCTCGAATAGACTTTTCGCGATCTGTATGTTTTGCAAGAGCTGTAGTGGCAGGTTACATTAAAAATGAGCTTGTACGCATGGGGGCGGGCTAGCCATCACGTTTGGCGGTTGCAGTATCTAATTTAGTGTTTCGCCGCGCTTGCGCAACTTATATAGCATTTTCGGCGGAATTCTAATTTTAAATTTATAGTTCTGCCAGCGGATCTCTACTCACACTGTATGGACTACTTGATTCCTGATGAAGTATAGCAGTACCGAGCTGGTTAGATACTAGTACAATTTTTTCTGTCCATAGATTTTATCGAAAAATTAAATGAGTCACTATTTTAATTACATTCACATCCTAAGTTTATTCTGTAACTAATCACAATTAGTGTGAACTTTCTACAAGTAAAGATACAAAGGTACTTAAATACAAGGTTATTTCTACACGAAACTGTGAAAACAATTAAACCCGGATGACTGTTGGCTATAAAATAAATTTATAGTAGATAATTATTATTTTTTATATATTGCTTATTAATAATTTTCGTGTTGTTATAGATTGATTTCAAGGATGTCTATTATTGTTTACTACAATTTGTTTCAAATGATCTAATTGAAATTAATTGGGTATAACATAAATAAACACTATAACAGCGGCGCAGCCAAAGTCTTGTACACATTTTTAAAGCTTCAATTGCATTTTGTGGGTCTTATGTTTTATATTTCATAAACTTGCCACAAAATGTCACGTCTCCTTCTATAGCATTATATAGAATTCAAAATCTCTTTGGGCGTCCGTCTCTGGGGCACCCCCTCGCTGCGCCACTGTACCATAAAAAATGAAAATAGGGACTTTGGCAAAAGCTGCTTAGTTTTCTGTCACTTTAAAACTAATAAATAATAAAATATTCTTATACTATATTGGTATCTTGACAGTTATGATAGCTGTGACGTACATCGGGAGTTATATTGTATCAGGTATAGATATTAATATTTACTTATCAAGAAAAAATGAAAACGAAACTACTTATAATGTTTCTATTTTCTTGGAGTTTGAAAATTGGCATTCTTGGTATTTGTTCTAATTGATTGCTATGGAACAGAAAAAATTGGACGGATTATTTTTTTCACTTGTCAAAATCTGACATTTTGGTGGTTTAACCAATAGCTATACATTATACTATTGATTTATGACCAGCTAATAATTCAAAATTTCAACACAAAAACATACACTTATTAACATAATTATATAAAAAATATGTCCTTATGCCATATAAATATGAATATTGAAATTGCAATTAAAATAATCAACCTTCCGGGTAGTAATTTAGAGGTAACAACATGTTCACGACCTTTTAATTTTTTTTTATAACCAAGAGAAGTTGAAAATTTATTAAATAAAAATATGAATTTCATTTCACAATTTATGTTAATATTCCTCCGATATTCCATAAACAATCATATTTTTACGAGGCTACTATTATTTTTAATAAGCAGGATGTCCCAAATTCTTAACCCTTTTAACTGCAAACATCTTTGAATTGAAATTGGATAGGAAGGTGCTGATTTTACTTAAAAATTTTAGATGTCAAAGAAAATTAAAGTATTTTATGTCACAACTTTGCTTATTTGTTATACTCTTTGTTCTTTGATGGTCCTAGAGGTGTGTGACAGTGTCCTTTATACTTTAAGAGATCAAAATTGACTTTATTTGGGGTTTTCGATAGGTTTGCCTATAAGAACTTTTGTTTACATTCACCTTTATCTCAGTAGTTAAGTTTTTCAACCAAACACCCTGTATATTACCCATTCAAATAAGGTGAAATTTGTCTCAGTTTATTTGAAAAATTAGCGAGATATTTTACGGAATAATTTAAAATGTCCAAATGAAATGTTACCATAATTAATTCTGATTTAAGTAAATTCTTCAGCTTGATTTTTATATTAATAATAAAAAATACTCTTCGTAGTTCATATACTGGGTGTTAAAAAAATTAGGAAAGCAGTTTATTATTACAAACTTGAAGATTTTCATTATAAAAATATAGAAAATATCTAATAGTCATTATTAAAACAACTTCTCTCTGGTATTACCTAATCTTTGCAATGGGATTCCATTAACATAAAGTATAGATTTCACAGTCTACTGGTCTTGAGATTTTTATTACCGTTTATTGTTCCGAAGATTTTCCTCGATTAAATAATCAAAAACAATATTTCCTGATTGTAACGAAACCATACTATCGCACAGGACCGGCTTAGAAAAATTGATTTTTAAAATAATAATTTATTAAGGTGAATTTTTTTATTAGAATTTACATACAATTTTTCCAAAATTTATTTATGTGTGTGTGTGTGGGGGGGGGAAGCTGGCTTGGAAATCAATCCTTCAGCAACAGATTTTTTTCATTTCTTTATATTTTTGAATAAATATTTATTTTTAATTATCATTTTTATTTTATTTTTTTATTTATTTCCTTTTTATTTTTAATTTTTCATTTTATTTTATTAGGTGTTACTTGAATCTACATTTCAATACCCCTACAGGTCAAGCCCCGCTTGTCTAAATCTTAAAAATTCATTTAAAAACTGTTGTTAGATGTAACGCTATCTTTTTTCAGGAAGTACTTGATTTAAAATGCAAACTAATAGTAGTAGTAGTGAAATTATGTTTGTGAAGTTGAACCAGACCTAAGTCCTTTTCATTTAAACTTTCACTACATTATTGGTAACTACTGTAATTAAGAATAAATAAATAAAATCTTTTATTTAGCCGAAATTGTGAATTGTATCACTTTCTCGAATTTCGATAAGATTATCACAAATCATTTTAAATAATTAATTAAAATTTATTTCATAAAAAATATGAACCAATACAGGAAGATTTATTTAAACTGGGGAAGTGAAAGCTGCTTGTAAGTATTTAAAAAAAAGCTCAGTCGGCCAGATGTCAATTTAAAGACCCACCTTTAGTTTGATAAAACAAGGAAATGTAGGTAATTAATTTATATCTGATAATTTCTAGTATTTCATGCTTTGGACATGTAGATTACTAAAATTTTGATACTTCAAAAAGCGTTTTTTCGAAAATTTCATTTTACTTTTTCAAAAACTGAGCCGACCAATCGATTTATCATTCCAAAAACCTCATTTTGCGAATTTTGAGTAATTTACATTTTTCGAACGTAATTTCATTGAATAATAATCACTAAAATGTTATTATTTCTAAAACCGTTGAGATTTGGGGATACTAACAAATATAACTTTTATTTGTTGTAATGATGTGGCTTCAATTATATTTTACAAAAGTTGCGCTAATGTGGAAGGCAAAAAAGTTTGGCGGTCATTTATGCCTCACATGTGACCTATGTGGCGCCCTCTACAAAATACATCGAATAGATACAAAACTATTATTTCTCATATCAAAAAACTCCCAACCTCAAATTATTGTGCATATACGTCAAAAACCCTAAAAGTTATTGTAAAAAACGAAAATTAAAATTTCATGTTTAACACCCTGTATCTCTCTTAATATCAACATTTTATTAAGGCTAGTTGGTTTAAATCGCAATATTTTGAATTTGTACAATTACTTAAGGACCACCGTGTATAATTGAATAATATAACGCGATAAAAACTTGATCTGACACTGCATAATTAAAAAAAAGCTTAGAAGGACGGCGATACACTGGTTAACCTTTGGTGACTCAGACTCATCCTTTTGCCGAATATCAAAAATTGAAGAATTTTTGGAAAAAATCATTTAAAAATTCAAAAAGAATATGTGGGGGAAATACTCCAAGCAATAAGCGTAGATAGAGGATAAAAAGAAGTGAGGTTAAATTAATTATATTTATGGAATGAATTGAAAGGAAGATTTTGTAAAAAAAATTAAGGAATAAATAAAAATATCTACTTATATTTCTTAAAATAATTTCAAAATATAAACCAGCTCAGAATTTCGAACGTATTTATTTAGTTTAATTTTAAATTACGCAATAAAATTATTCGTATTTAAATACCTACAAGCATATTATAAACAATAACATTTACACACCCATATCATTGTAAATTCGCCCATATTATTATTATTATTATTAGGTATTATTTTTTCAGTGACACGCGCTTTTTCTTCTTAAGGAATTATGTCAAATACAATTAATATTAAAACATACCAATAATAATAAAATATCCTAAAATTAGTATCACAGTATGCACTAAACACGACTTCCAAAGCATAGTAGTTATTTATATTATTTAGAAAGTTACAGAATCGGCATCTCGCGAACTACTACTCGCGGTGGTACTGGTACTGACAAACATCACTCAGTCAAGTTAAGAGGGGTACCCCAACGAGAAATGAACAAAATGCCATGAAAGAGTTTGAACAAGGTTTTTGTTTTTTATTCAATTTATTGCCCTCGAGAATATATTTAGTGCACCCCTGGTGTTTTGTAGACTTAAAGTAGAATATCAAAAAATCTTCATGCAAAAATATTATTTACAATATTTAAATTTTTTTGTAATTCTCTCTTATTTTGGTTTAAATTAATGGCTGTCGCCATCTATTATTTGGTAGCTCAACTAAATATTTTCATAATCTTTAAAATT
>CAJUYI010001145.1:42131-66083 GCA_910591695.1 Galerucella pusilla
AAATGAAAAATAAAAATAGAAAAATTAACAAATAAATAAATAAAATGAAAAATAAAAATAGAAAAATTAACAAATAAATAAATAAAATGAAAAAAAGGGTCGAAATAAATGTTTAATAACTCGCCCACGAAACAAAAACGGATTACAAATTAATCTGGCTAATTGGTCTCCGCCAAAGCCACCCAACTACTTGAAAAAAAAAAGTTCAGTAGCGTGCAAATTTGAGGGGATACAAAAAATAGTGGTTATTTTTTATATATTTTCACATTTTTGGAATGGTCTTTTTTTGGATTTCAAAAATATATAATATGTTACCCCTACCTTGTACCGTTTTTGAGTTATGGAATGTTGTAAATCTTAGTTTTAGTAATTATTGTAAATATGAAAAAGATAATTTTAATTTATTAAAGTAAGCTATGAAAATGATAATTAATATGTTTGATAATTGACATTTTCCATATAAAGTAATTAGAATGGTTCTCAGTAAAAAAGAAAAAGTCAAAATATAAAAACCTATACATAACAGTAAACAAATATTTATTCAAGAGAATTTATAAATAATAACTTATAAGATGACTTCATTATCTTCATTTAATTTGTTAATTTCAAGTTGAATCCTTGATTGAAGCACTTTTATATTATTGTTATTATTATTTATAAAAATGTTCACCTCTCTGTAAACCATTTCAATTACTTTATTTGAAAAATGTTAATCATCAAACATATTAATTGTCATTTTCATAGCTTACTTTGATAAATTATATTTTTCATATTTACAGTAATTACTAAAACCAAGATTTACAACATTTCATATCTCAAAAACGGTACAAGGTATTGGCAAAGAATACACCAGCTTAACAAGAAGCAAAGCCCGACGCAATCTCTTCGATGTTTTGGTAACAAAAATTTATGACCTTGAGAGACCGACTTTGACAGATAACTTATTAAATACACAGAGAAAATGATCAAATTCTCAAATATCGGCGATATAATTGGTTGACAATGGAGTATGACAAGTATCTTATTATAAAAATGGCTCCTTTTAGACATGCGCATATAAAAAAAAGAACGGAAGCTTCGCTTCTTGTTAAGCTGGTGTATTCTTTGGTAGCGGTAACATATTATATATTTTTAAAATCAGAAAAGAAAGTCCATTCCAAAAAAGTGAAAATATACAGGAAGTCCCATTTAAAAAGAACTATTATTTTTTTTATCCCCTTAAATTTGCACGCTACTGAACTTTCAATAGAATATATAGAAAATTCAGCTATAACCAAACAACTTTTATATGAGAATTTTTTTTCTAAAAGTAATAATAACGATGATAGGGGGTGGTTAATTTATAATGAATAACCATGTACACAGAAAGTTTAAAGGTACAAATGAACTACTGGAAATAAATGTAGTATTTAATATAAGATAGAACAAGATTTCTAAAAGTAATAATAACGATGATAGGGGGTGGGTAATTTATAATGAATAACCCTGAACATACACAGAAAGTTTAGAGGTACAAATGAACTACTGGAAAGAAATGAAGTATTTAATATAAAATAGAACAAGAATTCACTAAAAGTAAATATTTTTATACATACTTGGATACATCTACAGTTTGAGAACTTCCATAGTCAAGTAAAAAAACCTCATACATAGGTTCCATTTCCCCATTTTTAATCTCAATTACTCTACCTCGACACCAAATTTTACTATTACGAGTTTGATATAAAACCAAGTATAATTCATCTAAAAAAAAAAATAGAAAGTCAACACTCGAATACGAACTTTTTTCATCAAGATACTCACTTAGTTGAGGATGTTCTACCATGGGTGGTCCAAATTTCAAATAATACTCAATATCCGTATTCATTTGTACGAATTGATTTTGAGTTTTTTTCAACTGAACATAAAAACAGTCCAAGCTTTCTATGTGTGTAACTTCAACCATCTCGTGTTCCAACGGGGCTTGACTTCCTATCGTGTATTTACGAGATTGTTTGTTCGATTTGGGTTCTTTAGATACTGCCAATTTACCTGGAAAATATAAAGATAATTTAATTACACTCAAGTCATGAAAAAAATTAAAGTATTACTTAAAGCGTTGATACAACTGTCCGCATCTGTTTCATACAACAAGTCAGTGGGATCTTTTTCATAGTCGGATGGAAGATCTTCTTCAGATACTAATTTATAGGTGCTGCTTTCGTTTTTCTTAATTTTAAATATTTCCTCCAAATTATCGAAAACCGGTGGTACTTCAAACCTAAAATCAACCAATTCAATTTTTTTTCATCTCGATCAAAATAATTTACTTACGTCAATGGTTCTACTACTTTTACATCATCAGAGATCAAATAGGAAGGAGCATCCAATACTTTCTCGATATTGTTCGAGATCTTCTTCAAATTCATTTTTTTTATTTCAACTGCATCACAAGCAACTATGATATTCTTTAATTCGTTAACGGATGTATCTACTATGCTCTTTAAATCGCTGGCATTTCCTAATGAAAGACCTTCCCTTTCATATTTGCTTATTTCTTTTTTAAGGTTCTTCTCGATGTATTGTAATTTCGCATGTAGGTTAATGAAATAATCGGATATATTTTTCTGTATGTTGGTTGTGTTACATGTGCGAATATCTTGTAGGCGCTAAAAAAATGATTTCAAAAAATGTGTATCAATTATTTATCAAGAAAACCACTTACCCTTTGTGATATAAGCAACTGTTTCAGCATTTTCTTCACTTTTTCTTTATTCGAATGAAATTCTTCCATTTGTACGTCACCCTACAAACGTAAATATTAAATAACAGAATCACAGAACACAAAAATATTTACCAATTTTGTCACATTTTCCTTGGTGTGTCCTTCGTGTTTTTCAATAAAGCAATAGCAGCAGGCTTCTGTATTACAAGTGGTACAATAAAACTCAACATCCATGCTATGTTCAGAACAAATATTTAATTCCAAGTTTACCTTGTTGGTTTTATTTTCTAAAAGAGTCTGTTTGTGTGACCATAGAGATTTGGCACTTTTATGTACAACAGAACAGCAATCAGAACAGTAAACATCGTTACAATCTGGACAATTATAAATTGCTTTTTTATTGCAAGATAAGAAGCAGCACGTCTCTAAAAAAATGTATAAAAATAAAAAAATATTGCAATACAGTTATAGACAATTTCTCACCTGTATTTTGTGGTTCATCAGATTCAGGAGGGTTAGGGGATTTAGATCTTCTTGTATCTTGAGCTGGAACTAGCGACATGAAATTTGGATTGGTTGTTTGTGTTTTGCCACACATAATATATCCAATAAGATAGAAGTTTGGTGAAAACAAATTCTGTAAATTGTCTGTAGATGATCTAGGTGGCATCGCAGATGGATTTTTGCAAATTGGACAAAGAACCGCGTTATTTTTTGCAAGTTTTTGTATACATTCTTGGCATACAGTGTGTTTGCAGTTCAAGATCAGAGGAACTTTCCCAACAAATGAAATATTTCGATCTGAAATATGTATTCAGCTGAATAAAAATACACATACATTTAAATAGTTTGCTACTTACTAATGCAATCGTACTGTGAAGAGCAGTTTGGGCATTTATAAATCTTAGAATCAACTTCACTTGATTTGATGGTTGTATCGTTTTTCTGATTGGAAGTTTTGTTTTTCCTATTCTGATGATGAGATCGATGAGTTTTATCTTGATTAACATTATAATCACGTTTTCTATCTTTCTGTTGGTTCTGGTATTGTAAGTTCGGTTGTTGAGAAGTATGAAGGGGCCACTGATTATTGAACATGGGGTTCATCATGTTAGGATTATTTTGAGTATTATTTGTATGATATCCTCGACGTGCTCCTCTATTACTTTCACGAAGTCTATCAGCTGCTGAATTTCGATGAATATGATCTCCATCGGCATAAAAACTATAGTTATTATAAGGATAGGGAAGCCGGCTAGGGCCGGGCTGGTTGCCGTCTGCATACATTATGCAGTATTCAAAGGATTTGTTTCAAATGTTTAATAATCATTTACATACAAGTCACTACTACGTTTTAACTTTAATAACCGCTTTGCATGATTTACTTTACTAATGTTTAAGACAAAATGGACACTAAAGACCATATATTATCAATTCAATATCAATTCAATATCAAGCAAAAAATTACCATAGAATAGTTCACAGAAAATTGACATAAACCAAACAGAAACCAACGTATCAACCATACCATAGATAAAACCAGAACACAAAACATCAACAATAGTACCAGCCATAGAGAAATAATAAAACTAAATTTAGGGAAAACAGTGAAACGTAGAGATGGGCAGAAATACGTGTATTCCACGGAGTTGTTCGAGGAAAATTTAAAATAGTGCTTCTACAAAAATTTATAATTGCTATAATAATTATATCTGTACAAAATACCAGTTGAAAATATTTTTACTAATAAGAGCCTCATTTCCTCTGTTTCTGTGTTTTGTAATCTTTTGATTTATTCGCTCTGTTAATTATTAACATCAATAAACTTGAAGTTATTTTAAACATCACAACGATAATCAAAATAATTGTAGCTAAAACGTCCAAGTAATAGTATTCGTAAACAGGTATATCCAGCGAAGGATTTCTCAAGTGTTTTCCCCCATTGTGTTTGAGGATATGCTCTATCCAACGAACTGCTTTCTCAGTACCAGTTTCGGGTTGATCTAACAGCAAATCAGCCATTTTAATAACATTTTCTGTGTAACTGAAAATAAATTTAAAGTTTCATTATAATCTTCAAGTATTACGTATTTTTAACTCACTTTGGATTTTGAATTACTTCCAAAATAATACTTTTAAATTCTTCTTTTCTTGGTAACGGTTTGTGCGGGACGGTTTTCGCAACACCTCTATGTTCCATTCTTTTTGCGTTAGCTGCTTGGTCTGCGAACATAGGCATCATAACCATAGGTTTATGATTTATAACAGATTCTTCTAAAGATTGCATTCCTCCTTGAGTGATAAAAAGTTTTACATTTGGATGCCCTATAACAAGATTTGAATTATATAGAAAGATGACAACTATCATCTAATAATTCGACACAACGCATGCGTCTAGCCCTGACCACAGACAACCTACTGCTTATAACTTTAATACATCATGAAGTTTTAGCGTATATTTGGTTGCCTATTCCAAAATTATTCATGAATATTATAATTTTGTGTTTATTTATATCTTACTTAGTATATCTTGTTGGGGCGCCCATTGAACTAATTTGATATTTTTAGGTACATTTGCTATATCGCTTCCATCATACTTCCATATTATTTTATAAGGCAGTTCGCTCAAAGTTTCGGTGATTATTTGTACTTTTTCCTTCATCATCATTGTGTTTTTTAAATTTGTTCCCAAACTGAAGTAAATACATCCTTCTGTAGCGTCATCTAAATAATCTTTCAAATCCTTAAAATAAAAACAAATCATCTCGTACAGACACAAGATTTAATCTAGCAATCAAAATAAAATGATTTATAGGTAATAGATATGCAGGAAAAAATATTTCTTATCAAATTGAGAAAAGGTGAAACAAATATTTTGTAAAAATTATGGAATAACCCGTTTTTATCTATAAGGGAAAACACATTTATCTCAGCCTATCAATATTATTAATTCATCTATGTACTTTTTTATTTAACTTGACAGTTTTTACCTTTGGTAGTGGTAGTGGAGGTGAAACATGATTAGCTCCTCCAAAAGTAACAGTATTTGGTCCCAGAGGTCTTATATCATTAATACTGGGATTAGTATTGATCAGCAATAAATCAACATCTTTCCACAACTCCTCAACAGTGCGTACCTCTTTTCCAAAATATTTCTGCATTAATAATTTCCTTTTAGAAACAATAAACATTTTATAACCGTAAAATAAATAACTGAAAAGAAAACTAGTTAATCTTTCGGTAAAACTTAAATGTCCTCCAATGAAAGGTAGAACCATTTCGGGGTAAGCGACTGAGTTAAAAGGGTTGCCTAAGGCAGTGTACACCGTTGAAGATACCTCGAAAGGTGATATTACTACAGAAGGACATTTAAAAAGATCCGCAAACGCCAAATATTCAGGCACTAAGTTTTCAACTATAACTAAATCAAATGCAGTTTCATTTTTTAAAATAGGCCTGAGAAACGTTGATAACGGATAGTCGAAAGCGACATCTCCAATTTTGTAAATTAGTTCTAATATTTTTAAAACATTTGCCGTGGGTACTTGCGCGTGTAAATCCATCAACACTTGGTGATTGTACATGTCGTGCATGTCAATTTCAGTTAAATTGATGAGTTTTGGATCGTTTATGGGATTCGTAGTAGCTAATGTCACTTGATGACCTCTTATTGAAAGTTCTTTCCATACCGGCCACAGAGCTGATTGATGGCTGTAGGATGGAGTTGGTATTACGACAAAAATACTGGAGGCGTTCGTTTTTATCGCGAAAAAAATTAAACTGGTCACTAGAATGTTTTTAAACATCTCGAATATGTGCACAACTTCTACTGAAAAAAATTAATTTGTAATCTTGGAGTGTTTTTCTTATCTGATAGATATACAATATGTCCCACCAAGTTGGAATCATATGGATAACTTTTTTATTATTAATGTTAGGAAAAAAAGTTTTTCGTGCAGTAGTTATAGACCAGTATTTATAATTTCAAACTGCACCAATAAAAAAAATAGCGTAAAGTATTCGTGGATAACTGGTCTTAAAAACACTTTCTCTGCAAAGCCGGAGTGCTCGAAAAATCGCGCGTGTTTTAAAGACCTTAATATTCACTTATACTTTAATATACTATATTATGTTTCTGAGGCTGTAAATTTTGCAAAATAGTGTAATTGGGTGACTTATTAGTTCTTTTCTTTTCAACTATTTTTCTTTTCTTTTCCGGTTAAGCTTCCAAAGGTATATGGGGAAAAATAAAGAATACAATTTATTACATATACAGCAACTTTATTGTTTTCTAAAATTCTGGGTTAGAACAATATAGAAATCAAAAAATACTCAACAAATAATACTGAGATTTAAAGCATTAATTAAATCTTTAATATTTATAATAACAATAAATTAATAATTATCTATAAAAAACGTTAAATAAAATATTTGTCTAGTTCTTTAAAACGATATTAGAGGCGTGGATGTAGTTTTATACTATGAAGAGTGAAGGAAATGTTGAAAATATTTTAGTGCCAAAAGGGACTAGTGGATAACAAAAAAGTAAAACGCTGAAATTACATTTAAAAATCAGAGAGAAATGAAGGAAGAGTAACAATTCAATCGGGAAGGAAGAGTAGTTCAAATGTACCAAACAGAGTTTACTAATCAACAGAAGCCATTGAGAGGGATAAGAGTTTTATAGAGATGAAATTTCAATAATTAGGACAAAAATGAATGCACTTGAAGTAAATGACGAAAAGATAATCGAAGGTCCAAGAGAAATTATCGAAATTGAACTATAAGTAGTTGTAAAATTGACTTTTGTCTTGATGAGGACCTCGTAATTTTTGAATCGCCCTGGTACATTCGATATACCGTAATAACCATTAAGTACTTAATATTTCCGTCAAATTATAATAATAATAAAATGGAAACAATTTGTCTATACTAAAAACAATCTGAAAAACTATAAAACATTCCAAGTTTGTTTTTAGCATAAAAGAGCCACACCCGAAAAAAAATACCAAATCAAGCTTTAAATAAATTTTTCTAAAACCAATCAATTGATGGCTGGCAACCCGAATAGTTCCGGTTTGAAGTGAGTTAGAGATTTAAGAGATTGTGTAGCATGTTTGGTTAGTTCGTTGGGTATGTAAGAAGCAGGCACCATCACAGCTTGCATACCCGCCGATATTGCTCCCTTTACTCCGTTTGGAGCGTCTTCGAAAACCAGACACTGAAAAAAATTATAATAATATAAATTCCATTTGAAACGTCAAATAGTTACGCATGCGTATCGCTCAATGGAACACTTCCGATATATGTCAAATCAAATGTCAAAAGTATATAAAAAATTTCTAGTCAGTGATGCCAATTTGGGGGTTTTCCCCTAAATTTAGGGGGGAAAAACCTATACAGGGAGTTTTTTAGGGGGAATAATTTTTTGGGGGTATTTTCAGGGATAAAATTTTGATGGTGCTGAATTGGCAAAATGATGTTTAATGATATTTTATTAGTAGTATTTATTAGTTATTTTTAATGTTTTATTTATTTAAAAATATTCAATTATTTATTTTATAAATGATAAAAATTTTTAGTGGGAATCTCTAGTAATTGTGGTTATTGTAGGGGTTTTTGATTGGGGTTTTAGGGAGATAAATTTCTGAGAGTTGGCATCACTGTTTCTAGTATCCATTTGTAATCACGATTTTATTAGAAATCAAAAACTTTTTATCGCATTTAAGGGATATCAGATCAAATAACAAGATATATAATTATTTATCTGAAAAGCATAGATAATATTTATCGGTTTCGAAATCTACTTACCCTTTGATTCTAAAAAAGTAAAAGTATTTCAACTTACTTTGGAAGGATTGGGTTTATCTGGAAACCTTGAAGCGCACACCAAAAATATATCCGGAGCTGGTTTTCCGCTTTTGACGTCAGGATCGGTGCTGCCACACACAATGTGGTTGAATAATTTAAACATATCTTGATGATCTTTGGTTTTTAGTTGCATGGCTTCTTGGGAAGAGGAAGTGGCCACTGCGATGGGGATTTCATTCTTGTGCAGGTGTTTTACAAGCTCTACAAACATTAAATATTATTTTGAATTATTAGTTCCCTTGTGTTATCAATTCTATTGTTTAGTTAATTTTTTAAATTATTTCTATTTAGTAAACTGAGATATAAATCATTAAACAATGAACAATGGAAATTCTTGATATTGTGTTTTTAAAACACCAAAATTAACTACATTTATATGATATTTCTAACAAACCTTTCGCTCCAGGTAATAGAGGAGGATGTGCTAACTCTTCAAGTTGCCTTTTCTTATATGTTTCAAGAAATTCTTCAGGGGTAATTGGCAATCCCAGTTCATTTACCACTATTCTTGCAGTATCTACTTCTGGAGTCCCCAAAACTTTTATTTTACATTCTTCTGTATAACTTTTTCCATATATCTGGGCTATACCATCGATAATGTTATCATAAATAGACTCTGATTCTGCAGAATAATAAATTTACATAATAATATACTGTTTTTTGGGATCAAAACTATATAAGACCCCTTTGAGACTCAATTAAGTATGTGACATTTCAGTTACAGTTGCATATTTCAAAAATCCAGCATCTATAATAACTTAAGTTCATCTATTCCTTAATAAAACCTAATGAAACTTGATATAGGTAGTTGTTTGGTTCATTTGAACTACTCATTTTTGAACTTGAGCTTGTATTTTATTCCCAGAAAATGATAGTTGTAAGTAATCACATGGATCCACTGGGAATGATCTTATTAATAAAACAAATAAATAAAAAGAAGCTCTGTGTTATAAGAATAATTTAGATAAGAAAGATTTTGATTATTTTTATTTATTTCCAGGTATAGACACAGAGCCAGTGGGTTTTCATTTGGATAGATGAATCATGGTAAGTACAAAATTAAATTTACTCAGAATGAACTGAACAATGAAATAGCAGTGACTACATGTTAATATGACTAAGAAAAAGTGTATTATTAGAATCCAACAAATATAAAGTGAAATTTATACACCAAATGATACTTATATAACAAGTATTCCAAAATATCTTGTTTTAAATTGATGTCTTTTATACTTTTACTCAAGAAAAATGAAAATCTATTTGGTGTTATACGTGAACCATCCTATTATATAAAGAACATTAAAAACTTACCAATCAAAAGTCCATCCATATCAAAAATAACATGCGTTACTGGTTTAAACTGCATATTTATTGATTTTATAAATTAAAGCGGATCTGTTGAAGATAAAAAGTAATTATATAGATTCTATTTAAATCGTATACTGCTAGAATTCAACGTGGAGCGGTCTATATATTGATACAACCCTAGAGAAACAACTCAATTTTTCTTAACCTTGCACTTGTCCTCTACATAAAGCACATGCGTGCGCGTGGATATTATTCATTATTCTATACTTATAAAAAGGAGGGAATCGGCGAATACTATCGAGTGATAAAAATATTTTCTCGATAAAGATCTAATTTATCCATTACTATCAGTTTTTTTTAAAGCGTTAAATCTTAAAAATAGATTAGGCTATTACTCGTTTTCAAATTTCAATAATGACACATATAGCACATGGCTGATGATTGCGAGCACCAATCACGGATATTCTTGATGTCACGTGTGCACCAAACCTAGTCCTAGTAAAATAACTTTCCATTTTGCGTTTATTTTGGGTGAATAATATTTTTTCTCATAACTACTTTAAATAAAATAAGACCAATTGGAAACATATAATTTATTGACAAATATTATTTTAGAACTTCACGTTACATAAAAAAAATTATCACGTGATTCGGAAGGGTTGATAAACCACTAAACTAAATACCTATACTCTAATAAAATTCAACTTTAATGATTGCCTTTTAACAATACATAAACATTTTTGGATATTATATCCTAACCTCCTAATTTTTTGTACAAAATTGGGACATAATCATCATATTCTGCTTGATAAAAGTTAGCAGCAACAGGTTCAAGATTGTACTTTTTAGCAAAATTTCTAATAGAAAATCCACCTCGATTATCTGCAGATGTGTTAGGTAGTCGTTTTTCATCAAAGTTCAATTTGCCAGACTGCTTATAAACTAAAAAGACATATCTGTGAAGACCTGTATTTGGTGGTGGGCCAGATCCAACATAATCAGATAGTATTTCTCCTTTACAAACATCTCCCCCAGGTATATTTCCTACCAGCCAATGATGCCATTCTCGAAACGTTGGTTCTTTGCGGCTTGGAGCATCTGGATCGGTCATACAAAGCGTGTATAAACTATCCTTATCAGCTGGCCATTTTACATTTGGTGCATCTTTAACTTGTGTTGGAGTTAATTCGTTACCAAGGTCTACCTTTACACCGCTTGGATATGAAACTTCAATTACCTGTTCAGGTGCAACATCGATAACATCTGGAACGATACAATGCTTCTCCATATTTTTAACTAAAGTTGAATAAAACCTTACTACAGCCGGTTTTCTCAATAAAGATAACATTCTGCAGCAATCATTTGGTGTTTAGGGGAAAACTTTTCTTTGGGTTGGTAATATGTTGACGCGTTCGGCCAGTCCAAAAGTTCGTTTTCAGCTCGAAAATATAATTATCCAATAGGAAAATTAGAAGTTAAATTTAAGTATGTTTTTTTGCGTTATAAATGCGATAATTTCTTCTTCCAAGCGTTTTATTTCGTCGAACGCTCTCCTGTCACATATGACAGATGCTCTGTGACAGCGAATTCGATGACCTTTAATGTATTAATTTGACTTTGACATGGTTTGACTTGTTGACAAGAAAAACTTTAGAAAAGAAATATTTACCAATACAAACAACATTTATTTTCGTTTTTTGTTAAACAATGTCTTTTTAGCTGGTGCACATTCCACTTTAATTCTTACCTGCTATTTTTTTTCCTTGTTAGTACAATTAAAAATTTAAATCTTCCCTTATCCCGATTTAAATATTGCAAATGTTAAATATAAATAATTAAATTTTATAACTGTGCTTAAAAATCAATAGAAATGCATAAAGTGCTTAAAGTTTTTAACGATGTGCCGAGAAGAAAATTGTCTACTAAAGTATCAACAGCTGTGGCAAAGGTATGTGATCTATTTACAATTCAGTAAAATATTAATTTAATTATATTATTATGTATATTTTAGGAAACTGTTAAATTACCAGCTGTTCTCACAGACCACTTTGGAAGAAATCACAACTATCTAAGAATATCTTTAACAGAAAAGTGCAATTTAAGATGTAAAACTATTTAAAACTACCCACTGTTAATCTTAAGAACATTGGCTAAAGATAATTTTGTAATAATACCAACTAAGAACAAATGTTTTCTTTAATGTCCTCTTTTCTTAAGATTAACATGGTTTGTGTTGATTACCTTAATTTTTTAAATTTTAAGGTCAGTACTGTATGCCAGTAGAGGGTGTGAAACTAACTGAAAATTCCAAATTATTAACAACAAATGAGATATTGAAAGTAGCTGATCTTTTTGTTAAAGAAGGAGTTACCAAAATAAGATTAACAGGAGGAGAACCCACAGTTAGAAGAGATTTAGCTGATATTGTTTGTAAGTTCATACTTTTAATTTATTTATCAAATACATGTATTTGTTTTTCAGATAATTTAAAGAAAATTGAAGGTCTTGAGGTTGTAGCTATGACCACAAATGGTTTAGTTTTAACCAAACAACTGGTATCTTTACAAAGGGCTGGTCTAGATATTTTAAATGTTAGCTTAGACACATTGAAATCTGATAAGTATGAAGTTATAGCACGCAGAAAAGGATGGCAAAGGGTTATGATGGGTATTGACTTGGCACTGCAGTTGGGATACAATCCGGTTAAAATTAATTGTGTTGTAATGAAAAGTAAGTAATATGTTGTAAATTTAGAATGAATTTCATTGTTTATTTCTAAAAATATCAAACTAATTATCTTTTCTAAATTATATGGTTTGGAGGTTACAGTTTTATCCAAATTAATGTTATCCTAAGTGATACCTTACAACAGTAATATTTATTTTAGATTTCAATGATGATGAAATACTGGATTTTGTAGAACTTACTAAAAATAAGAAAATTGATGTTCGATTTATCGAATATATGCCCTTCACTGGAAATACATGGGAGGTTGAAAAAATGGTGTCTTATAAAGACATGATTAATAAGATACGTCAAAAATGGGTCGATTTTACACCCATAGAAAATGGTCCCAACGATACATCTAAGGTGAGATAAATAAATATTAATATTTAGTGAATATATTTTTTAATTTTTTATTTAAGGCTTGG
The DNA here is from genome assembly GCA_910591695.1 of Galerucella pusilla. NCBI lineage: Eukaryota > Metazoa > Arthropoda > Insecta > Coleoptera > Chrysomelidae > Galerucella > Galerucella pusilla. The sequence goes on from CAJUYI010001145.1 coordinate 55,167, forward strand.
AAAGTACCCGGATACGAGGGTCAAGTGGGTTTTATAACTTCAATGAGTGACCATTTTTGTGGCTCTTGCAACAGACTAAGAATTACGGCAGACGGAAATTTAAAAGTCTGTCTTTTTGGAAATACCGAAGTGTCTTTAAGAGATGCCATTAGAAATAAATGTTCCGACGATGATTTGGCAGCTTTGATTAGCGCAGCCGTGAAAAGAAAGAAAAAACAACATGCTGGTAAGTATATATTGGGTATTAAATTATCTATGAATTTCTAATCCAATTTTAAAGCAATTTAATCACATTTCAGTGAGATTTCAATTAAAAGAAATTCTTTTGTATGCTATTCTTATTTTTTTATGTAAAGATGAAAATTAGATTAGAAATCTTCTAAATTTGTGACAATGTGTGCTTTGGACATTTTGCTTATTGAAATAAAGGCATTGAGAATGTTACTAACATATGCAGGGTTAAAAAATATAATAAATACACTTCTCCATCTTATTTGCTAATAATTAACACTAACCAATACGATTATTCCACTGAATTTGCTGATAATTGGGAAATTAGGCTTGGTACATTTGAACTACTTCATGTTATTGATGTTTTGAAGACTTAGTCAAGTTAGTAAGACTTTAGATAGGAAGAGGATGTGTTAACTTGAAAAATTAATAAAAATAGTCTGGAGTATAATGTGAAGTAATTAAATTTTTGGTATACATTCAAGATATAGACAAGGATTCATGTATAAGGGATAAGTTTGTCCCAAGGACCAAATTCACTAACAACTTGGTCAAATTAAGATTCAACACAATTCAATATTTTTAACTATTAACATATCATAATATCATCACACTGGAATTAAGGATTAACAGATCAACTCCCTCTATGCATCTATTGATTGTGGTAAAATATTTTCTAGGAATGATGAACATATCTCAAATGGCAAACCGTCCTATGATACTTATTGGGGGCTAGAGATTTATATTGTTAAAAAAAGGTAGAGTAGTATTGAAGTGGAAATATCAGATTAGCGGTTGTGGTCAGTTTTCGGTTCGTCAAATGTATAAAAATTCCTTTATATATTATAGTTATTGTTACAAAAGTTTGTTTCATTTGTAAGAGTGATATTTTCGCACAATTAGGTCTTTATAATATTATCTATGTAATGGTGAAAGTTTGGTTGGATTAGGAAGTAAATTTATATCCTGACCGTTACCGCAATCTTTGTCTTTTTTTTTATCAGATGTTCAAATTTGACCTTGAATGAATTGATGCCTATAAAATTTTGTTTATTTAAAAACTGATAAAAAGTAATAACAACTGTCTCAGTTATGTTTTTTGATTAATAATGACACGTTTAAAAATAGAACAAGCCATTTGTTAAAAATTGTGACTAACAGCGAATCTGTTTTTGAATTTATTTAGGTCAGAATATCTGATAGTGATAGGCTAGTTTTTGTTTGAACATTCATCATTTATCATTTCCAACATTCTATCATTGTTATTTATCAAATTTAATTCCAAAAGAATATTATTTCATTCAGCAGCTGTGTGGATACTGTTTTAAAAAAATTTATTTCTGCAACTCAAATTTACAAAAAATGTAGTGGAATGTAGAACTGCTTTTTTCTGTTCATTGTTGACTGTTGTAAATAAACTTATCAAAAAAAATAAATGAGCTTCTCTGAATTAAAAAATATAAAAAAGATAAATGAACATAGTTTTAATTTTAGGCCATCTAACGATGAGTATCTAAAGTATAAGTTTCAATATAACATCTTCTGCAAGTTCCTTGTGGCCTTACTTATTATTTCTTGGGAATCAAACCACAATAATGTTTTTAATTTTTTTATTTCGACGTTTCGGTAGCGTTCCAGCTACCTTTGTCAAGATTAACTGATGATAAAATAATTTTTGGTCCCTATCAGATACCACGAAAAAATATGACAACTAGACAATCAATAATATTTTGAAGTTTAAGACTACAGAACTTTGTTGTCAAATTTTATTAAGGTCCATTCATAGTAGATCACATCTCTGATAAAATGTGAAATAAAATATTTTATAATCATACACAAAAAAGTAACCACAAACGCGTTTTATTAACAACATTTCCAAAATAAGCGAAAAAAAGCGCTATCCCAATAAAAACCGTTCCTGGAACGTGCACTTCACGGGATTCCATTTCTAGCAGACTATCATATCTTTGGAATGTCATAAAATGAAATATTTATTTCACATTTTACCAGAGATGTGATCTACTAAGAATGGACCTTAATAAAATTTGACAACAAAGTTTTGTAGTCTTAAACTTCAAAATATTATTGATTGTCTAGTTGTCATATTTTTTTCGTTGTGTCAGATAGGGACCAAAAATTATTTTATTACTTGTTAATCTTGACAACGGTAGCTGGAACGCTACCGAAACGTCGAAATAAAAAATAAAAAACATTATTTTGCTTTGATTTCCAAAAAATAAGAGAAAAAATAAAAAATTTCAATATAACATTTACAGACAGTTACTTTTTTTACTTTAGACGCTAGATGGTGCCACGAGATATTCCCGCAAAATGCTAGATTTTAAATCTATGAATACTTAAAAGGATGCTCATTAATTTAGACTTACCCTTGTGTTTAACAATTTTTATGCATTTACTTGTTTTTTTTTACATCTTCATTATTATTGTAATATACAACCCAACCAAAACATTTAAAAACGCAGATCCCTCTAAATTCAAGCTTGGGAAAGTTTGGCCCCATTTTTATACAATATTATGTCCCCCTAAGTTGGAATCATATGGGAAACTTTTTTATTATTAATTTTAGGAAAAAAAGTTATTCTTCATCAAAATTTTTAGTCGTATACGAGGTTTGTCAAAAAATATTAGTTTCACTCAGGAGTAAAGTACCTTTAAATTTGACAATATGGAAAGATGTTGATTTTAAAAAAAGTTGATCAAAATTAAAAACTACGATTTAATATGTAATTACATTCATTTAAATTGAAACTTCAGATTATTTTATTTTTTACTTAAGTTTCTATTTTGAATGAACATTTATCTATTGTGATTGCGAAACACATAATAATCTTCTAGGTTTTCCAGGCTTTTCAATAATTTTTGTATTTAAAACGCGGAATAAGTACGCAGGCGGTCCGGGTTCGATTCCCGGCCGAAGCATATGAATCGCTGCTTCGTAAACGAGAGAGATACTCAGGAGAGAGCACACGCATGCAGGCAAGGCACAACGTAACATAACGTAACGGTCAGATCTTTTGCGTCGCGACCCCCGGTCGCTCAAACCTAACAAAAGTTTTCTATATGATACCAACTTGGGGGGACATATTGTATATGTATCATTGTAAGCCACGCCCCTTCTAGTATGGCCACCAAAAGTTCACAGTTTGCAGTTTTTAGACGTTTTGGCTGATCAATGTTTATATGTCATCAAAAAATTGACGAATTAATATTTTGATTGCATATTCTTTTCAGATTCTACAATCATCAATTTTCCCATGTCTATGCCTTTTAATAACTCGAAAAATCTGTCGCATCTTTTTCCACCTACATCGACAATTAATTTTATCAGACACTTTTCTTCGAATCATACCACCGAAGATCTCACTCACGTTGATAAAACCGGCAAAGCGCACATGGTAGATGTCGCTAATAAGAACGTCACGCAGCGTTACGCGACCGCTTTAGCGGTAGTAAAAGTAGGTCCACGTATTACTCAATTGATCCTAGAAAACTCCATTAAAAAAGGAGATGTTTTGACTCTAGCGGAAATAGCGGGAATTATCGGAGCTAAAAAAACTTCGGAAATAATCCCATTGTGCCACAATATCGTTCTATCTAGCGTCAAAGTAACAGCGCAACTGAATAAAGAAAAAGAAACGGTGGAAATACAAGCTCATGTACATTGCGAAGGAAAAACCGGCGTGGAAATGGAAGCGATGACAGCTGTCAGTGTAGCCGCACTAACCGTTTACGATATGTGCAAGGCGGTTAGCAAAGGCATCGTTATATCAAACATACATTTATTGAATAAAAAGGGGGGTAAAAGCGGGAATTATGGTACCGAAGATGAATTTCAACTGAGGGACTACAATAGAAGACCGACCACTGGTGTTTTTTCTCCATTAGTAGGGGTTGTGTAATTTACATCACATTTAAATCCTGGTTAACATTCTCTGATAGGTCTATATTTTACTTTTACTATAATTAATTGAGTATAAAATGCATAAATATTCGTCACATAGCTTGTTTTTCCACTACCACATTCAGCGAGATAAAATCACAGAACTAAAAACCAAGTTCTGTGGATAAAATGTATAGACAACCATCATTACACGCTAATATTATTCACTGTTCACCAGACCGTATACAAAGTCCAATGGCGTACCCAGGATCAAATCTAGAGGGGAGCAAAGCATGGTCGTTCAGGTTGTAACATTTTATCATGGAAAAACTGAACGAAAGCATAATTTTAAGAAAACTTTGTATATTTATAGCAGTTGCCCCCCTGCCCATCGCGGGATACGCCTATGTGTATACGTAGCCGAAGAGTCCTTAAGATATTTTTGAAAATAGTTTACAACAGATGCAAAATATTTATTCCGATTTAAACATAATATATTGGAAGTTACTAATTAAATAGCATACTGGGTGGTTCTAAGTGTAAAAACAGTCTATCCAAATGTCATGTCCTGAGAAATCTGTTGGTAAACAAGCGTTCTTTGCACAAAACAGATAACATACGATTTTTATATTTTACATTTTATAATGAAACATCCTGTATACTTTATCGAAATAGGTTCCATATGGCCGATAGGTGGGAAGTGGCTTTTAAATAATCCTGTTTTTGCTTTTATTCTTATTCAAATAAGGTTTTGATTAAAAATATTCAACTTGCTCATTTGTAGATTGTAGAATTTTTTTTTAAATTCGTTTTTGTTGATATTGTAGCGAATTTTTTTTTATAGAAATTTATTGTCTCGAATAGAATACCAAAGATGAAATTCCAATTGTTATCGGATAATGAAATTGTCTTAGTTATATTTGTAGGTTGTATTTCGAAGTACGGAGAGGTATCAAGACTTTCTTGCAAACTTCAACTTTCGTTGGAAACAAGCAAAATTCCCAAAAAAGAAAGTCTGATATTTTTCAAAATTCATACCAAAGTTGAAGTTTGTGACGTTGAATCAAAAAAGATTGTTAAAATAATACTAAATATTTTTTTAAAAATGTTTTATTACTTAAATATATTATTTTTATCTAAGTGATTTTTTGTTGTTGCGTACGTACAAAGAGGCTGTCTTCCGGCATAAGGATTCTAAAAACAAAAAATAACTCGGTTACTTGCGCCTAGTGCCTCTACTAATATAAATATTTATTTTGGGGTGACATTCACTGAGACCTAAAAGATCTATTGTGCCCCCTTACTTCTACTCAGTTTCTGAGGAGAGCCTCAGAAACTAGTAGTTCCTTTAGTCCCATTTCCCGGAGGAATTTTAGGATGTCTGCAGGCTTCAACTTAGGTAAATGTTCCTCTTCTATCCAGTAATCTCCCAGGTGATGTGATCTAGGATTCTGAAGTGCTGTGCAATTGGAAAGTATGTGGATGGACGCCACAAAATCTGCATTCTTCTTCCTCCTCCATTATTTTGAGCTTTTTCAGGTGCCCATTCAAGCGACAATGTCCCGTTAGGATCCCTGTTAGAACTCTTAGCGCAGTTTTACTTTGACTTATGCATTTATTTGATCTCGACAGGTTGTAGTCACCCAGAAGTCTTTGATTGTATAAGCCCTACTAGATCTTTCCAATGGTCAGATCTTCTCTTTTTCTCGGCTTTACTTATTTCTTCCTATTACATTGGGGCTGATTCCGCAAAAGGGTTCAGGCCCCCAGAAAGGAATTTCAGTCCCCCTCTTTGCTAGTTCATCTGCTATTTCATGTCCTCCTATTCCAGCGTGTCCTGGAATCCATAGTAAGGTGACTATATTGTTCTCGCCTAGTTGAGTTTGTCTAGGCATTCCCACACCATTGTAGAACTGATTACACAAGAGCTCAGTGATTTAATGGCTGCTTGACTATTCGACATTATGATAATCCCTTGTCTTCTGTATCCTATATCAATATTGAACTGGACGCACTTATGGCGTGAATTTTCGATGGAAAGATACTTTTCCCAAGCTTTCAGAGTGTTTGGTTCCTGGCCCAAACACTCCTATCCCAGTTCCTTCTATTGCTTTTGAACCGTCTGTGTACCATTGAATGGCATTCTTTCCAAGTCTGGTAATGTTTTTTGGATCCCAAGTTTTTCCCAAGCTTTCAGAGTGTTTGGCTCTCGCCTTTACTAATACTATATAAGCATATGAAATTTCGACCAGTATGCGCGCAACTGCAATGAAACAACAACAAAAACTTGCCCTGGCTGGGAATCGAACCGTACTTTTCTTGCTCGAGTTATTTACTGAGCGAAGGGACTACAAAATATTGGATATTTTTGCAAGAAAGTTGAGGAAAAATAATGTTTCTAGATGGATTATTTCTGTTAAATTGAGTACAGTCATTGTGGACCATTCGTAGACTAAATCCCACTTCTGATATACAAGTTTTTTTTTTAAATCTATTTCCGTCGACCGTGTATCAACATATGCTATTAACGTTCTCAAAATTGGACAAAATCATACATTAATGATCTCTATTAATGCATGATTTACATTAATTAACGATTTCTTTGTAGGCAACCCAACGCACATCTTGTACATTATATTTATATTGACAGTTACCTGTGGTGTAGGTAACCAAACATACTTTCACTGTCAAGGGACCATCCATAGAGTACGTCACACGAATTTTAGGACTTTTGAACCCCCCCCCGTCCTTGTCACATTTATATAACCCCCCTCCTGATGTCACGTCACATATTTTTTAAATTTATGCATGTATTTAAAAATAATCGAGCGAAAACAGCTTTTTTCATTTTTCACTTATTTTTATTACATAATAATCTAATAATATGATAAATTATTAATAAATATAGATCAAGTTCGTAAATTCTCCAAGTTTTTAATTCACATACAAACTTTGAGTTTTAATATTTTAAATTTTAACATGTGACGTCACAAAACTATTGACCCCCCCCAGGCTCCTTGTCACACTTCGGTGATACCCTCCCTCCCCATTAACGTGTGACGTTTTTTTATTTTCATTTTTTAAATATTGGTAAAGCGAATAGTACACGAGTATTAAAAGGGCGATTAACTGGCCCTCATTAAAACCCTGGAGTGCACACGTGGGCCTGAGAGGCCCAAGTGGAAATTTAAGTGAAGATAAAACAGAAAACTCTTCATCGAATTACATGAAATCCTGTGTAGCTTCCTGTAATAATAAAACTCATTCACTCATCCACAAAAAACGTTTATAAGTTGAATAACCCGAGAGTAGAGGGCGTAATGGGCCTAATAGGCCCCACGTGGTAAGTGAGAAGAGATTGTAATTTTTGAAGCAAAAGAAGGAAAAGTCGATATTTTTGTGAAAAGTGCAGTAAGTGTGTTTGCTTAGAGCACGCACACACTTTTTGTCCACAGGGCGCCAGCAATATGATGGAAGATGAACAAGAAAGTGAATGAGACTTTAGTTGCTAGTCATAACATTTTACCTTACAATAATTGTTATTTGTTTGGTGTAATATTTTTTTTTCTATTTTTATCTTCAATAAAAGTTCAGTTTAAATTTGAATTTCAATGAGCCCCTGACGAATTTTTAGGACTTTCTGATACTTGGGCCTATTAGGCCCGACGTGTGCGTTGGTGAACTTTTTTTTCACGTGTGCACTGCAGGGTTAATACACTAGTTGGTTAAATAACTATTAAAACACCCCATATTATGTACTTACACGTTTGCATTATTGGCCATACCAGGCACAGGAATAGGAGCCAATTTTGTTTCTTCCGGAACTTTAACGGTCAACGTCGATTTCGGTCCGGTTTTCCAAATATTCGTTTCTTCATCAATCACCGACGCTTCGACTGACAATAAATATTGTCCACCCCTAGGAAACGCCAATAAAAATTGCGCGGTGAAAAAATCTTTATGCGGAGTTACAGTTTGAGTCAAAACGGACACTTGCTCCAGCAACTAAAAAATATTTACACGTACATACCGCCATCTAGCGACTACTAGAATTACTGTACCTTAGGATCGATGCTATCTTTATTTTTCGGATTCGTTTGTAACTGTGAAGTGACGTTAATAATAACTTCTTGTATTTTACGAAATAATCCGGGTTTCATGCCGTGTTGTATAACGCCCTCTACTTTGACAGCTAGCTGGGATCCGGCTTGTACACTTATAAATTCCCCCAATACTCTAGGTTGTGGAGAAATTGCTAGTTTCACGCTTGTCGATTGTAAGACTTGGAAAAAGTATCGAGGAATCGGTAAAGAGGCGTTGATGAGGATTTCTATTATTTTTTTTAGTACCTCGACTTGCTGTAAACGGAAATAAATACACTAGCTAAAAAGACCTAGAGGAGATGATACTTAACTTACATTATGCGTGATTGTCGAGTTACTTTCCTCGGTGATACTCTGGACGATTTTGAAAGCGTTTTCGCACGCTTTCACCAGTTGCTGCGATTCCAGTTTGGTGTGCTTGGAGCCAAATTCGATATATTCATCTTTTAGTTTTGTACCGCTGACGCATAAACTTTCCACGCACTTTTCTAACAGCACGCACGTTTGTTGGAGGCTAAAATATACCCCCAAGCATGATCAGTTACTTGAATGAGTGTTCGGGCCAGGAACCAAACTATCTGAAAGTTTGGGAAAAACCAAAAGTATCTTTCAAGCGGAAATCCACGCCATAAGAAAGTGCGCCCAGTTCAATATTGATGAAGGATACAGAAGACAAAGGATTACCATAATGTCGGATAGTCAAGCAGCCATTAAAGCACTGAGCTCTTGTGTAATCAGTTCTAAAATGGTGTGGGAATGCCTAGACAAACTAAATGAACTAGGCGAGAACAATATAGTCACCTTATTATGGATTCCAGGACACACTGGAATAGAAGGAAATGAAAAAGCAGATGAACTAGCAAAGAGGGGGACTGAAATACCTTTTTGAGTGCCTGAACCCTTTTAAGAAATCAGCCCCAATTTAATATTGGAAGAAATAGGTAAAGCCAAGAAAAAGAGAAGATCTGACCATTGGAAAGATCTAGTAGGGTTTATACAATCAAAGACTCTTCTAGGTGACTACAACTACAATGAAGTTAAAGTAAAACTGCGCCAAGAGTTTCAACAGGGTTCCTAATGGGACATTATCGCCTGAATGGGCACCTGAAAAAGCTCAAAATAGGGGAGGAAGAAGAATGCAGATTTTGTGGAATGGAAGAAGAAACCTCCATCCACATACTTTCCAACTGCATAGCACTCCAGAATCCTAGAGCACAGCACCTGGAAGATTACTGGATAGAAGAGGAACATTTGCCTAAGTTGAAGCCTGCCGACATCCTGAAATTCCTCCGGGAAATAGGACTAAAGGAACTACTAGTTTCTGAGACTCTCCTCAGAAACTTAGTAGAAGTAAGGGGGCACAATAGATCTTTTAGGTCTCTGTGAATGTCACCCCAAATTACATACATATAGTTTGGCAAGTTTATCTGAAGTTAAGGGGCATCGGTAAGTAATTTAAAAAACAAAGATCACTGACAATACCAACGCCACTGGATAAATCAATATCAGTCAATTGAGGAAGTGAGAGGGAAGAACACACCTTTCAATAAAAATCACCAATTATGTAATTCGGAGGGTGTGGTAATTATGGCTTTTGTACAACGCTGCCAGAGCTTGAAGAAGCCCGTAACAAATTTGGAAAAGTGCTCATCTTTTAACTCGGCATCACCCAGGTCGAAAAACTGCACATTATCACCCAGGTGGGATCTGATATACCCCATAATTAGAAACACGGAAAAAAAAAGAAAAAAAAAGGATATTTTCAGTTTTGTACTTGAAGTAGGTTTTTAGATGTATTCACTACAAAATTATAAGCAGAAACTTTTTATAATAAGTATAAAATATATAAATTTGGAAATTCTTACATAAAAAAATCATGACATCTATGAAAACTGTTGAAAAAATATACAGGGTGTAACAAAAAGGCAGGTCATAAATCATACCACATATTATGGGGCTAAAAATAACTCGATCCAACCCAAGTTAGCCTAGTACAAATGTGCATGCGAAAAAATGAATCTTTGAGGCTGCAATTAGATATCGTCAGAAGCCGTTGCTTTTCCAGAATATTCGGTTTTCGTTAGTAGAACGGTGCCGACTGTGTATTCAAGAAAATGGGGGCCATTTCGAACATCTAATAAAAACAACACATTTGTAAATAAATAAGATTCAGTCCAAAAATTTGGGACCTTCGAAAAACTTGAAAATTCATTGACTTTAATTTTTGTTACTCGAAATTTTTGAAGCATAATGAAAAATAGGCCGTATCTCGATAAAAATTGATAATTGTAAAAAGTACTAAGAGGCAAAAAAGGGGATCTTAACTCCCATAAATTTTTAACGGGGTGCAATAATTCCTTAATTTTTTTTAAGATGCTCTAATCATAAGAAAGCCACTTGTTAACTTCCATTATGATATGTCGAACAACTGTCGAAATATTTGAAAAAATCAATATTCATTTGGTAACTTCGAAGGGTTGTAACTTTTCGCATTCGCATTTGTACTGGGGTAACTTGGGTTGGATCGAGTTATTTTTAGCCCCAGAACATGTGGTATGATTTATGACCTGCCTTTTTGTTACACCCTGTAGAACATTCAATTCTGTAGGACTTTTTGGAAAACTAATAAAGCAAATGTGCAAGTTATCAGCTAGAAAAGTGGCATATCAACAAACAAAAAAA
>CAJUYI010001146.1:0-47997 GCA_910591695.1 Galerucella pusilla
GAGATATAAAATAATATCAACACTGGAATCTTGGGGATATCAAGGTAATATGTTAGCTTCCATAAAGAATTTTTTACACAACAGAAGTTTTCAAGTCCGTGCAAATGGCACCTTATCCAGCTTCAAATACCAGGAGAACGGAACTCCACAGGGTTGCATCATTAGTCCAACGCTCTTCTTAATTGCAATTAATGATGTGCTAGAAAGTCTTAAGAAACCTGTGCACGCCAAACTGTATGCAGACGACCTGATTATGTTTGTTAAAGGTAAAAATCTCAATACTATGGCAGAAATGCTGCAAGATGAACTTAACAAACTAAATAGTTGGTCCAAAGTTAGTGGTTTCAATTTTTCTGCTGAGAAAACCACATACATTATTTTTTCTAAAACACCACACAAGACCAAGCAGCCTGATTTGAAATTAAATGACAAAATTCTTAACTACAGCCACGAAATCAAATACCTTGGGTTATTTTTTGATGAAGCGTTAAATTGGAAATGTCACATCAAGCGATTAGCTCAAACATGTCAACGAGGTCTTAATCTACTCAGATGTCTTGCAAACAAAACATGGGGTGCTGATGGTACTACGTTACTAACACTATACAGAACACTCATTCGTTCTAAAATGGATTATGGATCCTTAGCGTACAGTTCAGCTTCTAAAACAACACTAAAAATACTAGATGTCGTTCATAACAATGCTCTTCGTATTATTTCTGGGGCATATAGAACTACTCCTATAGAAAATCTTCAATGGGAACTGGGCGAACCTCCACTTCATGAAAGACGACGATTTATGAGTCTTGCGTACGCTATCAAAAACAATCAAAATATAGCGGATATTTCCTCACCACTGATGCATTACAAAACCCACCAACCTTTCAATTCAAGAGTTCATCAAATTTTAAGATCCATAAACATACCATACATCCCTCAATCACAAAATCAACATAGCTTTACTCCTCCTTGGCTTATACCACTTCCAGAACTTGACCTCCATTTATTGACCTACAACAAAACGGAAACCAATTCAAAAATAATTATCAACGCCTTTCGCAGTACTATCACTCACTATCCTGAGCACGTTCCTATTTACACAGACGCATCAAAAACAGACTGTGGAATTGGATCTGCCATTGTTGCGCCCAACATAAGCTTAAAATACAAACTACCACCAGAATCAACAGTTCTGACAGGAGAGCTTCATGCAATATATAGGGCACTGAGTTTCATCAAAACAGAATGTGAAAGGAAATTTTTGATAATTACTGATTCCTTGAACTCATTACACATAATATCAAAACTATACAGTCATCATCCTATTGTCAATATGATCAAAAAAAATTATATGAATTGAAGAATAAAAGTATCGTATTCCTATGGGTTCCCTCACATGTAGGATTGGTGGGTAACGAAGAGGCCGATAAATTGGCAAGAGAAGCAGCAAATGATAATAGATTAATTCCACATTTCAATCCATTACCAATAGACCTGAAAATCAACTACAAACACAAAATTTTGAAAAATTGGAGTGATAGCCTAAAACAATCCCAGCCTCGAGAGATCAAATCTCTGTTTGGACCATGGCAAAATCATGCCCCCAATCGATTCATGGAAGTTGTAGTGACTAGACTACGTCTAGGACATAGCAGACTCAGCCATCAATATCTACTGTCAAAGGAGTGTCAACCGTATTGTGAAGTATGTGAGCATCCCATTACAATTAAACATATTTTGATTGAGTGTCCGCTATATAGTGTCGCAAGGTTACAGCATCACCTACCGAACAATTTAAGTGCAGTGTTCAAAGTTTAATACAGTTTTTAAAGGATTCTGAGCTTCTATACGAAATATAATTATTCTATTGTTCAACTAATATGTACAAAATAATCATTCACTATTCCACCGCTAATAACCAATATGGTTGATGCGGAAATAAAAAAAAAAAAAATTTATAAAGTTGAGTGAATAATTTGCTAACCTAACAAAACAGCACCAGATGTCAAAATGTATACCAACCTTTATAAGATTGTAAAATTATTATCGCTATGTTTTGTCACTAGATTTTACCATAACAAAATCATTACAGAATCTAATTTATTATCGTTAATATGATAGTAGTTACAGTAACGATGTCGTTGGGAAAGTTACAGAATAGGTATCTTAATGGATATTTTCCACTATTAGCCGTATAGTTGACAATTATTGCATCTTCTAGCCAACTGAGAAGTTAAATTTTTCTATTGGTGTTTAAAAATAAATTTCAAATATTTTGAGAATCCAGGGAGAGTAGTGCAACATAATTTTGTACACCCAGGAGATTGTCTTTAACATATTTGCATATTTGAGGTCTACACTAAATGCTAGTTGGTTGTGTTGCATATACTTTGTTCTTGAGATAACCCCACAGAACCCTATCGAACGGCGTAAGGTCTGGCAATATAGCTGGCCACTCAATAGTACCTCTTCGTCCAATCCATTTATTGGGTAAGATTTCATCTAAATAAGTTCTTACCATTAAAGCATAATGGGGTGTTGCCCCGTCTTGCTGGAACCAAACATTTTCATTCGGTAAGCTAGGATCTATTGCGTTGGGATATAAGTTTGCCAACGCAGGAATAACTTCATTTCTAAGCATATTTAATTATTTTTCAGCTGTCAAATTTCCATCTATAAATATAGGACCAATAATATGGTCGCCTATGATACCGGCCCAAACGTTCACCTTTTGAGGGTACTGAGTATGTGTCTCACGCATCCAATTAGGATTCTCTGCTGACCAATATCTACAGTTCTGTCGATTTACCTCTCCATTCAGTGTGAATGTTGATTCGTCAGAAAAAGAATGGTACCAAGAGCTATCTCATTTCTGTTCAGCTTATTCATCAATCTTTCGCAGAAATCCATTCTACGATCTGGATCGTCTTCTGTTAACTCCTGCACAAAAGTTAATTTGTAGGGATTAAGTTTTTCTTTATGAAGACATCTTAGAACAGTTGTATGACTAACATTATTTTCACGGGCAATTAGACTTGTCCTTGAAGTTGGATTCTTTTCGACACTTGACAAAATATCCACTTTCACATCATCTTCAACAAAGTGTGGTTTTCTTTTCAATGGTTTGACATGTTCAAGTTTTCTGAATTGTACATGAGTTTTAGACATAGTACTTTGTGAAATATTAGGCAATTCAGGATACCTGTGATTAAATAAGTTTGCCACTTCAACTTGACTTCTGCAGTTATCCCCGCACCCGATCATCATTAAAATCTCAATTCGGTGAGTCTCAGTTAAATATTTCATTGTTATGTCGACAAGGAAAGAGTGTTTGACAAAGATTCTACTTTTTCAGTATAAACTGTCAACACATCAACAACCGACAGAATAGAAAACTATCCACATTATCTACCGATTTAAAACAATCCACATTATTTACCGATTTTGTTTAATTATTGGCGTTTTTAGGCCATTTTTAGGTATTTATAATGAAATTCATGGGCGTAGCAGGTTTTGTTTAATATACAAATACGTCTAATAATTAGTTAGTTTAGATTTTTGATAAATCCATATTTAGCTAATTTAAAAAGTACCAATATTTCAAGTGTAATAAATTATTAATTCCAAAATTTCACCCTGTATAATTCATAATTGACAATACATTATTTAGTTTGTTGGAATCGGTTCATTAAGAGGATTCCAAAAATATGCAAATATACAGGGTGTTTCATTTAAAAAAAAACAACACCGACTATGGCATACTTGCGTGAATCACTCTGTACATTTAAATTTATGTTTACATAACGCACAACACAATTCAAAAGTTGAAGTGTCTCGGCATTTTTCATAATTTCCCAAAATAATGACATAAAGAATTTTATTCCATAAGTGGTTTCCACACTGTATAAAATTTATACTGTTTTTTATAGTGGCACTTTGACTCTATTCAACATTTTACATGGCGACTTTTTTGTCAAAAGGTTGCGGCCCCTGCTCTGTGCTTTCCCTAAACCTTCAGAAATAAATATTTGAACGTCAGAGGGTTTAAAACGTATCGTTTCACTCCACACTATTATTTCAATCAAGTTCAGTTAACAGTGATAAGGTGCAAGTCTTGAAATGTGATTCGACACAGTATTGTTCGTCACTGTAATTTGAAACTTCCTCCGACCAATATTGTTAATTATCCATCACAACCACTATTCCCATCTGTTTTTTGGGAAACTTCCCTACTAGCAGCTCGACATCGTTAGCGAACTAATATATTTTATAATTGTTTGATTGAAGCTTCGTGAAAGCTTGTAGGTTTTATAATGTATCAATTCGCAATAAATTTGTTGCGCTTAACTGTTCTATCACTTAAATTGTTTTGAAAACAGAAACTATTCATGTTATAACTTTAGGAGGAAAATTTCCTTGGGAAAAGTGGACAAGAGAAATTGCTGGAAATGACTTTCAAGTTTTTAGGTTAACCGCTAGGGGGCGTAACCTGTAAATAAAAATTTAAAAACCAGTTTTTTGTGAAATTTGCCCAATTTTACCCAGTGTTAAATAAGTAAACTAAAAAGGCCTAAATTTCGCACAAATTTGTTTTATTACTTTTTATTCTATTTTTCCAAATAAAGGGTGGGGGAGAGTGGGAAAGTGTTTGTGAATGAATAGCTATAACTTTGGTTTGAATCAACTGATTTTAACGAAATTAGTGTCAGTAGAAAGAGTGTAGATGAATCAATTACATCTACTATAAAACAATGGAATTTAGTTTTAATTGTCATAGGTTGAGGGTACTTTCGAAAGGAAAAAATTAAAATTTGTTTTCCTTAAGAATGTTTCATGGAAACACCTAATTATTGTGAATTATAATGGAACTGGATTAAATTCTCAACAAAATGGCACAAACCGCATGTTGATAGCTATTGTCGAAGTCAAGATATAAATAAAAACGCATAAACATAAGTAAGTATAGTATTGACTCACTCTGTATAATAACTTAAAATTGAATATGTAAAAGAAAGATCATACATAAATTTCGATCATTAAGACTTAATGTCCAATTAAATGCTGCTTCAATCTCAGGTTACTGCAATTGTTAAATCTGCTAGAAGAACAACCGCATATCATGTCAAAAATTTTGTGTGTAGAGGCTATGCTTAATAGTGCGGGTGGTGTTAATCTGCATAATAAGCATTATTGATCTGAAGAAAATCCGCACTGGGTAGAGAAAGTGCAGCTTCAAGGTAGATGGTAGATGGTAGATGGTAGATGTTTGGTGTGGTATAGTTGACGGAAAGATCGCAGGTTCATATTTCTTGGAACTTCAAATGGCGATACATATTTGGATTTTCTGGATAATTGGTTGTCTGTTTTATTGAAAGATATTTCCTTACAAACATGATGAAGTATGATATTACAGCATGACGGGTGTCCTGCGCACTTTTCCAGACGAATTAGAGATTATTTGAATGTAAGCTATCCAAATAGGTGGATTGAAAGGGTAAGTATATTTTCAGGGCCAGCTAGATCTCCAGACTTAATATGTCTGGACTTTTATCTGTGGAGAAGATTGAAGGATTTAGCGTACCAAACTCGCCAACCACGCGAAACGACATGCAACAGCGCATTAGAAACACTATAAATAGTATATCAACAGCTGCAATTCAAGCAACAGATATGTCATAGCGTGCTAGATTACATATTTGTGTGGAAAACGATGAAAAACAATTTGAACATTTAATTGGACATCAAGTTTTAATGACCAAGATATCTGTATGATCTTTCTTTCCCAGTTTCCCATGTTTAAGTTAGGTATAACATGAATAGTTTCTGATATATAGCCGAGAGATCGGCTTATTGGATCACCCGGTACAAACAAAATGTCATCAAACAATCTTGTGTTAATGGGCATGTTAAAAAAACATTTTTGTCGTGTAACTATTGGCGCTCGTAGCAAAAAGCTCAAGCTGTTAGATTTATAAAATATTCACAAAACGTTTTTGTAGCGGCTCTAAAAATAGCTATTTGTGTATTAAGAGCGGAAAGTGATACTTTGCCGCTTGATGCAGAGAGTTGCCCGCGCGACGCGTAGCGGAGCGTGGGCAATCTGCCGAAAGCGGCAACGCACTTTCTGCTCGAATTGCACACAAGATTTTTTCTACGATCACCTTATTTTTAAACAAATAATTTAAAAAAAACATGAAAAGTACACTTTATTAGAATGTGATGTATTATTTTTTTTCGTATTTACCTCTGGATTTAGTTGGCAGAAGATTAAGAGTAATATTTTCAGCAAAATCTGCTATATCTGGAGGTGTGCTTGAAAATTCACTGTCACTATCCATTTTTCAAATAGCTATTTATAAACAGACAACTTTTTTATAAACTAAAAATGAAATAATGACGTTTCATTAATTCCATAGTCTACTATTTTCACAAAATAGTAGGTAGGTACTTAAATATGCAATCACTGTTGCATCTAGGTGTATAATACATTGCCTACCTTCTGACTGTTATATTTCTACTACGTAAACTTGTCCGTATAAATCAATACTATGAAAATGGGAATCTGCAAAAACGATCAAGAAAATTGTCAATATTAACAACGTTATATTTGTAATAAGTTGTAAATATTAATTTTTATCTTGAACTAAGAAATAAATCCTCCACTGTAGTATTGAATCAAAATAATATCAATGTATGAGGTTTAAACTATTTTATAATTTCAATAAAATTAAACATATAAAATATACACCTCCATCTATTTGTTGGTAGCGTAACCTGCAGCGCTGTAAATCCAGTAACTTGTATAAATTGTAGATGTCTTAATATTTTGTTAGACATTTATAAATGTTCTGAAAACCGTTTTGTTATAGCCACAAACAACATCTATAGAGCATATCTAATAGGTGATTTGTTTACAATCCGCGCCAATTTAATGCTTATACGAGCTGTAAGAACATTGTGAAAGTGTTTATAAAACTGTGGTTGTTTTATTAAATACGTTCTGTAAACGTTCTGAAAGCCATTATAAAACTTAAATTGTTAGTTGGGCATTGAGGTGTCTCCAAACCATTATCAAATAGATGTCCACCCATCTCCAGCAAGCCACTGGCGACGAAGAATCTCAAACAATGTAGCCGAACAGGTACTCAGGATAATTATTTATCTCTCGTTGTAAAGAAAGAAATCTCACAGTTCCTGGAAGCTACTCATATATACCGTAAAATATAATTTGAAATTTGTAATATTTGTATGTAAATCTTTGTAACTATTTTCTCTGTGCCTATGACCAGCGCTGTTATTAAGCTAAATAAAAAAAAATTATTTTTTTCGGTTTTATTTTCATAAAAAAATATAAAAATATAAAAAAATATCACTGCTCTCAACTTAATGGTATTTTCCATAATGTTTACCATGTCCAGCTGCAGCTGCGCCAGCAGCAGCAGCGTTAGATTGAGCTAGATGAGCGGAAGCAGCCGCTTTTTCAGCAGCAGCTTCTGTCCTCTGCAAATCCGCTATACAACTCTGAAGCTGAGTAGAAACTTGATTAATACGTTGTTTAGCTTCAACAACCATAGCGTGTTGAGCGGCAGCGGATTGGGCAGCATCTCTAGCTGCTTGACTTGCTTGTTGAGCTCCAGCTTGAGCGGCTGTAACTGCAGCTGTTAGAGAATTCAATTGGGATTGAGCTTGGTGGGCGGTGTTTTCAGCTGCTTGAGCTGCAGCTTGGGTTTGTTGAAATTGCGCTATTTCGGCTTGTAGCTGTTGTTGAGCCTCAGCTAACTGACGTTTTAAGTTGCTGGCAAGAGCTTGTTTCCCAACTAAAGCGGCTTGAGCAGCTTGAGAGGCCTGTAAAAAGTTTACGTAGAATAAAAATTAAAAAGTGGTTATATGGTGCTTACCCCATAAGCTGCGCTAGCAAGACTGCTTGTTATTCCAAAAGCTGCCTGACTTCCAGCTGCGTGCTGGTTTTGTACTGCATTATTTGCCTGCAAAGCTGAGTTATGTGCTAGGCTAGCTAATTCAGCGCCACTGGCTTTTCCAGTGTCGTAGTCTGCGTGGTCGTATCCGTGTCCTCCCAAATTGTTACCGTCGAAATGACCGTAGGAACTGTAAGAGCCTTCTTGATAAGGTTCAAGAACTGCAGGTTCTTTTTTGTGTTTTAGGGCAGATGTAGATACTGTTATAACTGAAAATTTGAATGAAAGATAAGGTTAGATAGAAAGAGAGTGTTTTCCAGAGCTTTATATTTATCTTCGCTGGTATACTCTTCATAAAGTAAATGCGAAGGAAGAGATTTTTCACCCCATAGATGTCAAACGCCGTTCAATGGCATATACCTTCTATAAATTATTAGATTCCCGCTATAGATCATTTCGAACAGTTACTGGTTCTTCAGTTCTTCTTCTTATACGAGGCTTGTTCAATTGAAACCCATCTTTGGTCCAGGAAAAATTTATTGACAAGTACAGTTACAAATAACTACCACTACAATTGAGGCACATATCCCACTGTTTCACTAACCGATGTATACCCTGCTCATAGAATTCTTGTGGCTGCTGCTGGAAGAATTCTTTCAGCGTTTTGTACTTCTGCGTCCGACTGAAAACGGTTACCTTTTAACGCCTTTTTTAGTGGCCCAAAGATGTGAAAATCGCAAGGCGATAAATCGGGACTAGAGGATGGATGCTCTTATATCCTCTATTTCTTTCGTTGCAGATTTTCTTTCACTACGTTGGCAACATGAGGCCGAGCATTATTACATTTGGACGGATTGTTAACAACAAACGCCATTTCAAAGTCACAATACTTAAAATCGCTGCCAAATATAAACGAAATGAACAGATCAGTGTGACGTTTGCATACACTACTAATGTTGGACAACGTCAGTTGAATGATTACAATTGTTTCCAAGGCTAACCTGACCAAAGATGGGTTTCAATTGAACAAGCTGTGTAATATAATAAAAACAAACCGACTGAGTTGTTGCAAATGCTAGATACTGTAGTTGGGTCACTTTTATTCTTCTTTTGTTTTAGAAACCATGCTGGCATGTTGCCGGCTCTTCTAAATGTTTTCAAAAATAGTTAGTGCGTGTGTATGTTACTGAACTCTTCTTCAACGGCTGTACCGATTTTAAATATTTAAATATTTCCAAACTAGCTTCGTCACGAACTCTTTACTAAAGTAAGGAGAACTTATAAATTTAAGAAAATATATCTGTTTACCCTGTTTCTTTCTCATGCTCTCGCATTTGGGACTGTAGAAAGAGTGTACCTAGCAGCTCTATTAATGTTTTAACGGTGTTGGGTAGTGGAGGTATGATGGGTATAAAGGAGGTATTCAACTTTTGTATAATGTAAAGAATTCATGACTTTTGTAGATACTTACAAACAATGGCAATATACACGCAAATCTTGACCATTTTCACTGAAAAAAAAAATTGTAGTAATGGATTTTAATACATGATAGTCATTTACGTAAAGAATAATCCTTTTCATAGATACTTTAGGATAAAATTATTATATGATGAAATAATAATTATTTATGATACAAGTGCGTGAAGTTATACTTTTGCGAAAATGCAAGGCACGAACGTAGCGAGTGCCTTTTTCGCAACGAGTGCGCAAAAGTACTTCACGCACAAGTGTCATACAAAACTTCATCTACGACCACATGAAGAAAAAATAAAAAAATGAGGTTAAAAAACGAAAAAATTAATTTTCTATAAACAAATATATGAAAAACGAATTCTAATTTCAGGTGGTGTGCAATTCGAAGAAATGCATTCTTCTCGTGGCTCTTCCATTTAAAATAAGTGTAATTAAAATTTTAAATATACCTAACAGAAAATATTTTTCACTATGTCTGACACTTATGTCAAATTTAGTGTCAGCACAAAAGTTTATACAACAAACGACTAAATTCAAGGCAACTAGATACTAATCACGTAGCTAAAAAAAAAAGTTAAAATGAATAGCCCATTTAAAAAGCATTGGTCATTTACGCACGCTTTTGGGTGCTATAATGAAAGTCCCATATAAAAAGCTTTGTTCATTTACGCACGCTTTTCAACGTATGTAAAATGTATGATTTCACACATTTTTTTTTGGTTCGTAAATGTCTAATTTCAAAGGTGGTCGTAGATAAAACAATTTAATTTGTTAAAATCCACTATATAATGTAGATTTCAACAAATTAAATTGTTTTATTTCAATATTTATAATGAATCTACATCAAGTACTCATCTATTCAATTTTTAATCTTATCCAGGTTGCTTAGTCATGAAAAAAGAAGTGATATTACCAGATATGTCAAAACAAGGCATATTGGGTTAGCATATTGGCCCGAAGGGCTTGAAAGGCTACTATTGCCGAATGGCATCAAGTTTGAGAAGAGACTTGGAGAATTAATTTATTAAACTCTCGTGTGCTATTCGATAAATTATATACATCAAAATCACTTTGAAGAATTTCATCAGGTTGTCATTCAATAAAAACAATGTACATTGAATAATTCTCGCTGGGATGTAAGTGGATTATTCCCACATTTTTTCAAACGACCAATGGGGTACATTCACCTGTACAACCCTGGTCTAGATTATTGTTTAAAGTCTATGATAGTAGGTCTGATTATACCATGCATTATAAAAAAAAGTACAGCTACAATATTTTAAAAAAATTGTTTTATCAACAACAATAGAACTGTACTTATTTTCTGAAGGAGTCAATAAATTATCCGAAACGTCGAATTAGTATTTGAAAATTTTATCGACATTGAACTGAAACATAATGCTAATGGAATCAATTAGTGTGTCCTTTTAGTGCAAATGAATAAATAATAAAAAAATAATGAGAAAAATGTCCATAAACTTCTGCAAAATTTTTTTCTTTGTTCCATATCAAAATAAATATTATTTCCATAAAGCAATTATTCATTTTCAATTTTTCTCGATATAAACCAATCAAGGAAGTTAACATTTTCATGATATCGAAAAATATTTCGAACTTGCAAACTGTTGAGAGAGTTGTTGATTGCTCGATAACACAAGTTTGGTTGTGTGGTGATTAGCCCGTAATTAGTTATAAACAATGAATGAACATTTATCAAACAAATTCTTTTTTGGCCCATAAACAAAAATACCAAAAAAAGTTTATTTGTCCATAATTTTTTTTGGAAATTTTTCCAATAGGTAGATTTATTTTGGTATCTTTTTGTCCTTCCACTAGAAGGTGCCCCCCACCCTCTTCTTAGGTCCACACTCCCAAACTTGTATTATCGGATTTGACAGACCCTGCTTAACAAAATTCAATTTAAAATAAGTGGTTGTCATTATCTTCGAATTATTTAGCCGTCAATTCACATCCTTGACTGAATCAATAAATATTCATCGCAGAATAATAATTATTCTAACGCTTAATAAGCTTTGAAAATATTTGTCGAAGACAGTGTCCATTCAACTAAAAAGCAACAACTACTTCCCGGGCTATAGACCCCAACGGATATTGGATTACACTTGATTTTGGTGTATCGCAGACGGCGACGGTGTCCCTTCTAATTGCAAACCAGAATGGTTGGTGTTAAATATCTTTTAAGATATACCAACCCCGTTTGAATTTGAAGTGTAATTCAATATTCGTCTGTGCCTATAGCCCAAGAAGTAGTTGTTGCTTTGTAGTTGAACGGACACTGTCTTCGAAAAAAAAATTTTTAAACTTATAAATCGTTAAAATAATTATTATTCTGCGATATCTATTGGTAACGAGGTTTATTAAATACGACAATATTACAGGAAACTGTAATAATACTTTATTAAAATATTTAAAAAAACAGTTTTGTGCTACTTACAAATCTAGTTTGCTCCTTATAAATCAAAGTATTTAAAACCGAAAGGATACTGATTAAGTGAACACCGAGCAAAATATTTATACCTAACAGATTTTTACATGGAGGGGTGTCACCCACTACGACAATTATCACCACAAATTAATCAAACACGACTATCATTTTTATGTATTAAAACGTGAACATTTCCAACTGCATCTATAGCTGTCGATGACTTTTTACCAAAAAAAACAACATACTTTTAATTGTATTTCATTGTACATGGTACTTGGAACGGTACATTTTTTTAATATCGTGATTTAAAAAATTCGAAATAGCGGTGATGAAGAAAAAAATAAAATAGAAGGTGAATTTTGTATCTTTTGCTTTGCTTTTTCCAAGTAAAAGGTTGTTGATCTAACTGGGTGTTATTATTTTAATTCTTGTTGAAAATATTCCTTAGACATAGCACTTTTCACTATCTAAGAAACTGACTTGAGTTCACTTGGGCTTGAGATACAATAAAATCATAAAACTTTTCTGATTTACCATACAGAGCCGCACTTCACCTGATGTATGTATATATTTTGGGGTGACACTCACTGAGACCTAAAAGATCTATTGTGCCCCCTAACTTCTACTTAGTTTCTGAGGAGAGTCTCAGAAACTAGTAGTTCCTTTAGTCCTATTTCCCGAAGGAATTTTAGGATGTCTGCAGGCTTCAACTTAGGTAAATGTTCCTCTTCTATCCAGTAATCTCCCAGATGCTGTGCTCTAAGATTCTGAAGTGCTGTGCAGTTGAAAAGTATGTGGATGGAGGTTTCTTCTTCCATTTCACAAAAATCTGCATTCTTCTTCCTCCACTATTTTGAGTTTTTTCATGTGTCCATTTAGGCGACAATGTCCCGTTAGGATTCCTGTTAAAACTCCTAGCGCAGTTTTACTTTGACTTATGCATTCATTTGATCTCAACAGGTTAGTTACCCAGAAGAATCTTTGATTGTATAAGACCTACTAGATCTTTCCAATAGTCAAATCTTCTCTTTTTCTCGGCTTTACCTATTTCTTCCAATGTTTAATTGGGGCTGATTCCGCAAAAGGGTTCAGGCCCCCAGAAAGGTATTTCAGTCCCCCTCTGCTAGTTCATCTGCTATTTCATTTTCTTCTATTCCAGTGTGTCCTGGAATCCACAGTAAGGTTATTGTTCTCGCCCAGTTCATTGAGTTTGTCCAGGCACACCATTTTGGAACTGATTACACAAGAGCTCAGTGCTTTAATGGCTGCTTGACTATCCGACATTATGATAATCATTTGTCTTCTGCATCCTTTATCAATATTGAACTGGGCGCACTTTCTTATGGCGTGGATTTCCGCTTGAAAGATACTTGGGGGCTTTAACCAAGCTTTCAGAGTGTTTGGCTCCTGGCCCGAACACTCCTATCCCAGTTCCTTCTATTGCTTTTGAACCGTCTGTGTACCATTGAATGGCATTCTTTCCAAGTCTGGTAATGGTATTTGGGTGCCATTTCTTCTTGCTGCTTAATTCCGTAATGAAATTCTTTGAAAAGTTATAATTTTTCATTAT
Organism: Galerucella pusilla; assembly: GCA_910591695.1. Lineage (NCBI taxonomy): Eukaryota > Metazoa > Arthropoda > Insecta > Coleoptera > Chrysomelidae > Galerucella > Galerucella pusilla. Next base: position 13,406 of record CAJUYI010001146.1, read on the forward strand.
ACCGTCTTGTGGCATGTCCCAGGTTGTCTGATTTCTTAGAAGTGAGGAGGTGTTTTTGGAACTTTAGTTCTTCACGTCAGGTTATGTTTGAGCGACCAGGGGTCGCCATGCAAAAGATCTGACCGTTACGTCACGTTACGCTACGTTATGTTACGTTGCTTCGTTATGTGCCTTGCTTGCGTGCTTGTGCTGTCTCCTTAGTCTCTCTCTCGTTTACGAAGCAGTGATTCATATGCTCCTGCCGGGATTCGAACCCGGGCCGCCCGCGTGGAAGGCGAGCATTCTACCACTGAACCACTGATGCTATATTAAAATTCTATGCAAAGCTGGTATTCGCAGTACTTGAATTTGTTCTGATAAATTTTTACTATTATTTCCATAATTTTTTTTGCGCGATTGATCTTTTTTTCGAAGAAATTTAAATTATTTTATTCGGAATTTATTTCAATAATATCGCGCAAAAAATGGTATAAGCATCCCGAACGTTAAGGGTAATTGCAACGTTTGTATGTAGATTCCTCTCGTAAAATTGGACAAAATGATATGAGGATTAAGGGGTCTAGCACATTTACTTTTCGAAATACAGGGTGTTGAAATTTTGAAAACTCGAATGTTTTAATTCGATAACTTTAAAATGGATGAATAAATTGATTTCACATTTGGCAGGTTGTTTTTAAATGTAAAAGGGCATATTTTTGAAAGAATTAGTAGTTTGTGCAACTAGTGTGGATATGATGGCCATATCGCAAGAGGACGAAGTGTTCAAGTGCGATATGGACAATCCACACGAGTCGAGCATCATATTTTTTCTACGACCCACTTGAGAAAAAATCTAGAAAATAAAAATTTCTATGAACTGTAATATAACTTCAAATTAAAAATTCAACAATCCAATTTTATGTTTCCACTAATTTTTGTGTGGTAAACGTACAGTTCTTGAATGTCCAATTTGTATAATGCTACGGTTTCCCTTTTTAAATATACGATGCTGTTATAAGTAGATGTTGCCAGTCGGACTCCCTCATGAAGGGTACCGTACCACTATCTAAAATAATTAATATTCTGCTAAATATTTCAAACGTCTACCTGTTGTCGTTATTAATATCAAGCAGAATAATTATTTAAAAATGAAATTAACAATAAAAAAAAAAGTTCTTCACGGGCCACCGAGGCATATGCAAATTGTTTATCTGTAACGTCAAATGTATTACATAATTTTTGCTTAAAAGGAACTAAAGTTCCTACCGTGTGTCCCGAGACACGTTCTACCTTTTTTTAATTATTATTTCTCTACTTAGTCTGTTATATTGTTCTTTCTGCAACGCTTTCCACCACTATATGTAGAGGGGTGAGGTTGAGAATCACTCTCATGGCTGCCGTTGGGCATGTTCTCATTGCTCCTGAAATACATATACAGGCTAGTCTTTGAATTCTGGAAAGGTTTTCTCTCGTCGTCAATAGGCTAGTTCGACTACTCCACGCAATGGCTCCATAAGTGATGATTGGTCTCACCATGGCAGTGTACATCCAGCTTAGGATTTTTGGGTTACAACCCCAGTTTCTTCCTGCCAGATTTCTGCACACCACTAGAGCCATTTTTGCAATGAAAAAGAATTTATCTATAAAACAAATACGATCCTGTCACGGCTAATACTTTTATGGCTTTATTGCATGTCATTATTTCATCTCAGGCCAGGTCAGCTTCTTTTTAGATCGTTAAAAGAACTAAACGTAACCTTATTTTTCAAAGAACATCCTGAAATGTATCAAGTATTTACAAGAATACATCATTTCCATTATACAGGGTAACCAGAAACTCTTCGATCAAGGGCAAACTACATAAGATCATAGATGCGATTGTCGATCTAACCAAATTTACTTTCCGAACAATGAACAGAGGAGTAAACAGACGCCTTATCTAATGCCAATATAAACAACGCCAAAGTTTATTCATTTATTTTGCTGGATTCCACAGATTTTGCCATGTCGTATTATTCGAATGTAATAATCAATTGAATTACATTTTTAATGGTTCGTCAATCTGTTTTTCTCCGATCGTGGGAGAAATGACACTATTTTGACCTGTTTTCTATGCGCAAAGCTCAACATTCCAGAATAGTGGGCAGTTGCTAAGCAATTAGAAAATAACAGTGCGGTAATATTCTTACCGCACTGCTGTAGCGAGCAGTAATGTTACAAATGGATTATTACAACGAAATGAAACAAAGTATGGTTTTAATTTTTATATTGATAAAGTTATTATAAAAGAAATAAAAGAAACATGTAATTTATAAAGATATTCTTGAACACAAATTAATTGTTGTTAATATTCACATTTATTGTACAGCTTGTACCTTTTGTAGATTGTACTGGAGGGCAACGAGAATTTATAGTCAAGGCAGGGGTGTTGAATATTTTATTAGCCACTTTTATTTAATTATTAAGTGATTCCTCAATATATTCGATTGGAGAAAAATTATTTTACTTTTGTCAACAAAGTAATTTCCATGGTTATCACTTCTATATTTCAATATGAACATAGAGAAACCTATCTAAACTTACTTGATCACATCTTGAATGAAATATTTTTTAATTAATTTTCCAAATGTAAATTAACGATCGGAGAAAAAATAGTATGTTTAATTCGTGGGTACAGCATATTCCCAAACTCCTGTGTTACCAGTGTTATCACAGTCGTTTGAGAATATCATGCTTTTTCCACTAATTATACAATATACTATTATTCAAAATGATTATATAGTCAAGATAAGTTTATGAAAGGCGAATTATTCAATCTTTGACAATGTACACCTGAAGAATGCAAAGTGCTGTACACTATTCGTGGTAAATAATTGCGAAAAAAAATTTTACAACCTAAATGGTCAAAAGAAAATCCTGGAAGTTATTTTCAGGTTTCCAAGAAAATCTTTTAAATTTATAGAAGAAAACTTGTGGCAATTAAATTTTCAATAGTACCTACCTAACGTTACTATTAAATTATTGTAAAATATCTCATCAGTTTTGAGAACAGCTCTGTAATATCCGATAAACATCTGGTTGTTGGATGCATTCATTATTGCATTCCAATATTCTATGCAATTTTTGAAACAAACTATAAGGATACAAATTTACAACTATACACATTTATAATTCAATATTGACGGCAACTAAAATGCATTCCTGGAGTAATAAATAAATCTAGAATAAATATTTCTATTCAAATGTAAATCCTCATACTGCACAGCAGTTTTATTGGAATTTGTAACCCTTCGCTGTGTGCTATCCTTGTTTTGGAATGAGATAGTCGATTTAGATGTTGGTTGGTTGAAAACAAAGTGTGTTGTCAGTATCGCGGGTATCGCAAGACGAGCAAATATGAAGGAATCGTCTCGCTAGGAAAATACGCTTCTGTATTTCAAGCAGAGGTCTATGCAATACTTGCATGTGCAAGGGCTAATAATATGAGAGCCTACAACAACAGATTAGGATCTACAGTGACAGTCAAGCCGCCCTTAAAGCACTTCAGAGCTATAAGGTGACATCTCGGCTAGTATGGGAATGCGGTGAAGGACTAAGAAGAATGGCGACTCGGAACAGTGTAACACTGGAGTGGGTCCCAGGTCATAAAGGAATCGCAGGCAATGAAAAAGCTGACGAACTCGCAAAAGTAGGATCGTTAACTCTGATGAACGGACCCGAACCTGCTGTGGGCATCCCCAGATGCTTAACGAGGTCATGGTTAAAAGGGTGGTTGAAAGAACAACACAATAAACACTGGAAGAATACGACCAGGCAAATACATGGGAAGAAATTCATAGAAGAACCATCAGAAAAAGTAGCGAAAGAACTGCTCTCAATAAGCAGGAACAAACTATGCACCATAACGGGGCTACTTACGGGACACTTTCCCACAAAGGAGCACCTAAACAAAATAGGGCTGTATAACGGAGACCTTACATGTAGAAGATGCAAAAAGGATACCGAAACAGCTCTGCACATACTATGCAACTGTGAGTCGCTGGACCAAAGAAGGCAGAAACTGTATGGCAGAACCCAAATGAATCCAGAAGACTTCTACAACCAACCAGCAAAGAACCTGTATGAGCTAATACAGGGAACGGATTAGATGAATAGGTTGTAGTCAGAACATTAGGAGTATCCACAATAAGCCCAGGAGGCTGAGGTGGTACCGGCGAAGGGACGGCTCCTTAGAAAAAAAAGAAAATCGCGGGTCTTTATTAAAAATTTTCTTATAAGGGAGCCTAGCGTCAGTTCTGGTAGAGTTGGCGATCCTTGGACTTTTATGTTAATTTTAAATTTGTTTGGTTTGAAAATCAAGAATTTATTTAAAAAAAATTGTACTTTTCCATCAGTTGCTATTTTACGATTAATATTTTCACTTTAAACTGTGAAAGTTATTATCTTGAATTGAATGTAAGACCCACAAACAAAAAAACCCTTTGAAGATGGCGTTGTTGAGCCAGTCTTCCAATAATTATATCTCAAAGAGACTGCGAGTCCAGTAAGATTCGTATCCCTCGGAATTTTGCCACAATTTTAGGCGCGTTGGGCACTTTTTGGGTGGTGAAAATCTCCATGTACCATGGGAGTACCATACAATCTTTAAAAGAGAATAATTTATTTAAAAACATTTGTATCTACCATAGACGTAAGATGAAATTTGTACAAAGGAATCATTGATTTGTAAAAATTCCCATTTACCATATTGGCGTTAGTTTATTTGGACAAATGTCCATTCACCATGGGTGTACCATAAAATTTTTAAAAGGGAAACATTTATTTGCAAATATTTCTATTTACTATGGACGTAAGATGAAATTTGTATAAGGGAATCATTTTTTGTATAAATTACCATTTATCATGGGCGTCGATAAAAGTCGATAAAGGTTGCTGATTTTCTTGTGAAAGTTTCCATGGAAGTGCGGTAAAATTAATATAAGGGATTAATGTATACGGACGAATTCCTCCCATCATGGGAGTGTGAAAAAATGTTTAAAATTATTCATTTGTTTTTGAAAAGTCTATATCATGAGCGTACCATAAAATAACCATTTGCTATTGAAATGAGGAAGAAATTTTGAAAGATGTTCATTTGTTTTTGTTGGCTTCTGTCGGCAGTCCTCCAGACTGCATACTTGCTTCTTTTTTTATTAGAACTCCTTATTGCTATAAAACATTTCAAAAGAAAAAATGTTGCACTTTTGAAAGAGAAAAATTCAATTGAAAGTACTAAGAATAATCAACAAATTCGACAATTACGTCTAGATATCAGATGGTCATAAATTTTAGTAATAGCGTTAGATGGACAATGCTACCAGTTCTTAATTCCGTAACTCGTGTAGGTTTGGAAATCGTTTGATAGAAGAAAAACCTAAAAAGCAATATTTTCCACTACGACTACTATTTTGACCAATATTTTATTTATTGCTTATTCTGAGTACAGATTTTGTCGAGTTTACCGTATGAGCTGGTTCTACTTGTCTAGTCTCTATGTTCGAACCAATGGACCAAACTACATGAGCTGCTGTAGTACTTTCTGTGAAAAGTAGGGTGTAATGGGTAGTTGGTTAAAAATAGTGAATGTCACTGACCAGAGGACATTGTTGGATAAATTTTAGTACAATTTCAATAACACTATTGAAATATTATATCTTATTTTAGAAGCATTAACAACAATTTCAATCCTTGTTGTTTATATGTTTAACAGTGTCTCTTTTTGGGGTCCTCGTTATTTGGATGCACTAGGAAGGGTGCAAATACATTTCCTAAAACGAATCCTTTTAGTTAGTAGCGGTTAATACTCTGGACTCTGTTAATCGGATAGAAATAGGAAGAGTTAAGTTGTCGTAAAATGTTTTTAAAATGACAATAAGTTGGTTACTAAAGATTCTTCAAATGGAAAAATTTCGCTATCCCAGACTTTGTTTTTAGCAACAGCTACGTATTATGACTTCCGCTACCACAAAGTATAATTGGGCATCCCAAATCAAACAATTTTTTGTTGACGTTGAATCACTGCAGTTATGGAATCAAATAACTAATGGTCATCTAACAGCACAAAAAAAATACTGTTATCCAAATATTATACCTTCCTGCACCAATCCGATATTGCTACATCGTCAGCGTAGGTATACCCTTTCATGGCTCTATATAATGCTTTCACCACAACACGTGAACCAATCAATTATTTACTGTTGAAGTCTCCAATTCAGATCACTCGTACTTTGGCTTAACTCCGTACGGTTAATTTAAAATGAAGTTCACATTAAACGGCATAACCTATAGTATAGATCCTACTTTAACATGTACTGTTTGTAACCTGGACGAGAAGGAAACTATTTTTGATATTTTGTATGAGTGATATATACAGTCATGAAACAAAACATATCCTGTCTGCAAAATTTGGAAACATTAGTAAATGCTCTACAAAATATAAACCTATTTGAGGGAAAAACTATATGCTGCTTGCTACCTTTGGAATATTCTCAAATTGAGGTCATTTATACTCGATGAATGATTTTATTTGTTATTACAAACTGTCTTGTAAACCTGAAAAAAAAAATTTTATTGGTGAACCATTTTACCTATTTGAAGCAGGCCTCAGCTTGTTTAAATCGAACTTTAAAAAACGCGCATGTTTTAAAGTTACCGTGGCAACATCAACAACTCGAGAAACGAAGTCTAAATCTATGGTCTAAATCATGTCTAAATGACAATTTTTTTATTATTGATCTGACAGGAGTAGTTTGTAACGTCAAAACTTTCACTTGAACAATATTTAACAATGTCAAATTTATAAATTGAAATGGAAAGTGCCGTTGGTATTGTTTGAAATATTAATATTTCGATTATTCAAATCTCAGGAAATGGTATTTAAATTAATACTATTGACATTCACAGAACTCAATAAGGTTGAGCTTCCATCAAAATGCAAATTAGTTTATGGTTTTCTGGTTTTGTCTGTCCATTTTTTTAAACACAATTTGATAAAAAAAAACAAAAAAATATTTCAATACGTTTTATTACAAAAAACTTCGTATAAAAATCTTAGGAATTACAAACAAGTCACATTTTCCAAACTAGTGGTGGTAGTCATATCCCCCATAGTGTTTTCCATGTCCAGCAGCGGCCGCTCCAGCTGCAGCAGCATTAGACTGAGCGAGATGAGCAGCGGCAGCAGCTTTTTGCGCAGCCTGCTCAGTCTGATGTAAATCGGCTAAACAGTTCTGAAGCTGAGCAGATACCTGGTTAATACGCTGCTTGGCTTCAACGACCATAGCGTGTTGAGCAGCAGCAGCTTGTGCAGCTTCACTAGCAGCCTGGCTAGCTTGTTGTGCTCCGGCTTGAGCTGCTGTGACTGCCGCTGTTAAAGCATTGAGTTGAGACTGGGCTTGGTGAGCGGTGTTTTCAGATGCTTGAGCTGTAGCTTGGGTATGTTGGTATTGAGCTACTTCGGCTTGAAGTTGCTGTTGAGCTTCGTGTAATTGTCTTTTCAAACTACTAGCAAGAGCTTGTTTGCCTACTAAAGCAGCTTGGGCAGCTTGTGCATTCTAAAAACGTTAATAGGGTTAAAAAAAAGTTTATTGAGTATAATAAATTGTGTTTACCCCGTAGGCTGCGCTGGCTAGGCTGCTTTTTATTCCGAAAGCAGCTTGACTTCCGGCTGTGTGTTGGCTTTGTACTGCATTATTTGCCTGCAAAGCTGAGTTGTGTGCTAGACTTGCTAATTCTGCGCCACTGGCTTTTCCAGTGTCGTAATCAAAGTGTTCGTGTCCGTGTCCCTGGCTTCCCAAGCCGTTGTCGTCGAAGTGACTGTAGGACACGTAAGAGCCTTCTGGGAATGGTTCAAGAACTACGGCTGTTTTCTTTTGCTTTGCAACTCCAGCTGTTACTGTTGATACTGAAAGATGGAATGAGAGTTAGAAAGAAGTTTTTTTAGTGAAATTACGTTTAAAAGGTAGGAAGGAGAATTTTAAATAATGTAAGAAATTAAGTGAGTCTTAGAATATGTAGAAGGTTTCTTAGGAATACTTACAAGCAATTGCAAGAATGACGAAAAACTTGAACATTTTCACTAAAAAAGAAATAAAACCAATTAAATAATATTGTGAATAAATATTTCAAATTTTTTTTAATTGTAGAGGTACGACTAATTTTCTGCTATTGTTTCAAGCGTGCTAAAAATTTGATCAGAAAATAATTTCAAAAATATATAAAAATCTTATGGTATTTTCTCCGAAATTGACATTTTCTATTTTATCATCAGGAACTTTTAACCTGTTGAAAAATTATTTTAAATTTGAAGAATTGACATTAATGATGATTAATATAAAACAAAATTTTCCCAGAAAATTCTAAAATAATCGCCCTATTTTAAATTAAATTGAAGCAAAATATTTTTTCACAGTAATTGACAGATTAAAAATAAATTTCAAAATAGATGAAAGACATTGAATCATTTTTTCAATAAATGGAAAGAAATTTCCTGTTTAAGGAATATTTTAATCCAAAATCACTTTCCATACTTTTTTCTCCAAATTTTTCAGTATAGTGCGTGAATTTTCAAATTTATTTATTATAAAACTTTCTTTTTCAAAATTATGATTTTAATCTTACTTACGTAGGCGATTACTTCTCTGTATATAAAATTGATCGAAAGTATTGAGAAGAGACTGATGAATTGGTACACGCGAGATATATTTATACCAACAATTCGGAAGAGATTTAACTACGGGGAGGGATGTAACAATTATTATATGACACGACTACCTATTTCGCTTGAAGGTAGATATGAAATTTAATTAAAATATATTGGAAATGTTTTATTAAACTTAATTGATACTTCACTTGTCCTGTAAAGTAAGAGTAACGTCCCTACATTTTTCCATTGAAAAGTTATAAATTATATACAAATAAAATGCTTTGTTCTGATTGATTGAACTGTGTTCTTTATTTGACTGAATGATTTTCCGAAATTCTACCCCTAAAGAGGGTAAAGTTTTTTTGGGACAAGGTGATTTCTTGGTCTACTTCACATCAAATTTTGCATAAACATTCTTCAACAGAGTTTATGGAAGACGTGCTTCGTATTTTATTGAACCTATCGTTTAATAGGGTTGAAAAGGGGTGGAAATAATTTTGGGGGTGATTTGCATCGAAGTTGATTTCAATACTCCTTGATGCTTTTTATTAAAATTACAATTTATTTTGACTGGTTTGAAAATTCAATCCGATTCTATTAAAACATTTTTGAACCCACTTAAAAGCTTGATACAATTCAAAACTGACATTCATAATAACGTAAAAAACTAATTACAAATCCATTTTCGACTTTTACGCGGACGAAGTCGCGGGCAAAAGCGTTGAGTGAAAATATTGAGGTAGATGATCCCACATCTGTTTCTGTTGTTAACAGATATCACTCTAGATAAAATTGCTCGGTATGCGTTGTATTTTGTATTTTTTTTTAATTGAAGTAAATGAACCCCTATCCGTTTGGGTAGTAAATAAAAAATCTGGAATTTATGTTATCCATATACGTTGAAATTCTTAGAATTTCCATAAAACTAGAACAATTACATGAAATACAAATCTAAGTAATGCGCCTCGACTATTAATTTACAGACAATAATAAAGAGTTTTTTCCACTTTTAGGTGTGAAGTTGACGATTATTGCTTTTTCTAGCCAACTGAGAAGTTCAATTTCTCTATTAATGGTTGATAATATTTTCTATTATTAACCTAAGTCAATAATGAACAAATTCAAATATTTTGAGAACTCACGGATAGTAGTTCAACAAAAACTTGTGCAACATTATTTTGTATACCCAGGAGATTGTCTTTAACACATTTGCCTTTCAAGATGAAATTATTTGGATAAAAATTCCATTAGTTTCAAATTCGCGCTCAATCAAAAATGACTGAGGACATAACGAGTAAGGTCATAATAAATTTAAAACTGACAGTGTACTTGTCAGTCAGGCGACAGGGTAAACGGTTTAAGTGGTGCGTTTGTGAAATATTTTCAATTTTTGTCTTGAATTTGGCTAGTAGTGGTAAAAATTGTATACACACCATGGTGGTGAAGACATTTATAAACCTAGCACCTTATTCCGCTCGGGGCAAAGCCCCTCGCGAATGAATTTTGGTTATTCATGTTTGTCTACAATGCCTTGTCATGAGCCCAACCAATATCCTGATTGTTTTCTTATTATGTCTCATTAGATACTCAGTGAATTTTGGCGACGGTCCCTTTATGAACTCTTTGGTATGCCTCATTCTCAGCGCCTTGTTCCACCATTCTCGAGACTTCCTTTTGTCTAAGTTTTTTACTGCGCTTTCGCTATGCCATATAAAGGTTCTGGGCCAATAGGAGCACAATGTGCCCCTTCTAAAGCTAGTGATTCTGCCTCTTCATCGCCCTTGGGATCTGAGTGGCTGGGTACCCAGGCTAAGGAAAATCTTTTATGAGTGCCCAGCTCTTGTAGCGTCTCCAAGCAGTCCCAAACAAGTTTGGAATTTATCTGCATGGTGCTGATTGCTTTTATACAGTAGCGCAGGCAGAATCTTGTATTAGGGGGGTGTAATATATCCAAATATAAATAATGGATTAAATTCTAGAAATTGTATTTATTCAAGTGCTTGTCAGAATTAGGAAACACGACAGACATGACATTCCCATATCTATCAAGTCACCCCTTATACATATGTTGCTTTCGTTTATTTGGGCTTCAAGCACTTGTGCGTGACGCCTCAGTCGTCACGACTTTTGAGCAAATCGAACACGATTTCTTAGAATCCTCAAAACCACCTGACATGTGCCAATACCAATGAATTTCCTGTGTTGTTAGTAGAACAGTTTTCGATTATAATGTTTTTGATAATAAAATTTTGCATATTTAGATATTTTTAGTAAGGTTTAAATCGTATTAAATCGTAATCGGCACAATATTAACCTTTAAATAAACGTCAAACCGGACAAACGTCAAATATTTAACGTCTGTAGCTTGAAGCCCATACTTTTCGGTATGTGCTTGAGGGGCAAGGGGAAGGTAAGACTAGGCGTCACGCCCGGTAATAAACGAACGGAATTCAGTCACTACGAGCTGCTACTAGCAGCCAAAAGTAAATAATCTAAAGCGCTTATAGTGATCTTTCAGTATAAACTAGAATAGTTATTTTAGGAAGTGAACAGCAGACATCACAGTTCTCATCCCCAAGCTTCAAGCAACATTTACAAATTGAATCAATATGGGGGCTTAACATTACGACGAGGTCTGCTCTTCACGTTTGGACTACTTATATCTTTAGACTCGAACTTACTAATATTATCTTCATCCGCACTACAGTCATTATCAGGATGTGATAAAACGTTATCTGTTTTTCGTATTTCCGACACCTGTTCACTTAGGGAAACCACCCTAGACCCATTCTCCGAATTCACACAATTTTCGGACGCAACACATGGTACCTGTTTATCATTTAATACTGCACAGTCCAAGGTAGTGACATGCTGCTCAACACTACTATATTTAGGTATGAATGTTTCGTAAAATCGACCCAATTTAATTATTTGATTTGAGTGTCTCAACCACCTTAATCTACCATCCTACATCCATAATTCTCCCGCCCCCCGTATTTCATTTATGACCGCCTTCGTCCATCCGGATTTATTTCTGTAGTCTCTGACATAAACTAGTTCTCCTAACGAAAACTCTACATTTCTATTCCCATGATGATAATCGATTTGTATTTGAATATTTTTCTCTGAAACTGGTCGTGTTGAAAAGTCAAGTCTTGTTCTAATTTTACGCGAAAACATTAATTTGTAAGGAGCTTCTCCTGTTAAACAATGTGGTGTATTCCTATATGAAAACAAATATTTATTAACAAGAGTTTCCAGAGTCTGTGCTTCATTTTTATTATCTGCCAACAATTTACTTATAGCACTTTTAAAAGATTTCACTCCGTTCTCAGCAGCACCATTAGTTGCTGGATGATAGGGAGGTGATTTAACATGATTAATGCCGTTTTTCATACAAAACTCCTCAAATTCAACACTAACCAGTTGAGGACCATTATCTGAAACCAGAGTATTTGGAAGACCAAAACGAGCAAAACATTCCCTCAATTTTTCCAAAGTACTTGGAGTGTCCGTTTTATTCATTTTATAAACTTCTGGCCATTTAGAGTAAGAATCTACAATTAATAAATAAACTTCATTTTTAAATGGCCCTACAAAATCTATGTGTACGCTATCAAAGGCATATTTACCTTCAGGAAATTTTATGAGAGCTACCTTATTTGGTGTTTTTGTATTCGACATGCAAGCATCACAATTTTTAACAAAGTTCTCAATGTCATTATCTAAATTAGCCCACCAAAAATACTGTCTTGCTAATGACTTCATTTTTACCATGCCATTATGAGCCCCATGAATTTCCTCTAACAGTTGCATTTTTAGTTTTTCGGGGATTAAGATCCTGTAGCCCCACATGACCAACCCATTTTCAATACTTAATTCCAAATGCCTACGGTCAAATGGCTTAACCTCTTCTGCTATCACCTCATGCCATCCATCACGCACAAAGAAATAAACCTCTTAACATTTGAGACCTTCACACCAGATCTCTTCTGATTTCTTTTCTAAGATCATCAGAATTAATTGGCAACTGATCTTCTACTAAGAAATGAAAGTAATCAGCATCTACAATACTATTTTTCTCAATAATGCTGAGTGGAAATCGAGATAGTTCATCAGCCCCATTAGGTTTTCCATTAATATATTGAAACTTATAATCAAACCCGCTTAAAAAAATGCCCATCTCTGAAGCCTGCAGCCATCTGTGGAATTCCCTTTTGTTCCCCAAACAAAGCCAGTAGTGGTTTGTGGTCTGAGCATAACACAAATTCATTTCCCATTAAATACTGATAATATTTGTTTATTCCCCAATAAATCGGTGCTTCCTTATGCATGTATAACCGGATAATTCTTCTCTGCTTTGTTCAAAACACGGGATGCAAAACTAATTGGCTTTTCACCACCATCGGGATATATATGAAGCAAAACAGCTCCTATACCCACACCGGAAGCATCACAAACAAGTTTTAACGGCATTTTAGGGTCGAAATAAGCTAAGCTTTGCTCCGAAGATATGGGCTGCTTAACCTTCACAAAAGCTCTTTGATCTTGCATTTTCAACTTATATTCCCACATTCCCACATCTATCAAGTCACCCCTTAAACATAGTGATCTTTTAGTATAAACTACAATAGTTATTTTAGGAAGTGAACAGCAGACATCACAGGGGGGGGTTAAGAAGAAATTAGGAAAAATTGTATACTATTGCTATGTGTAGCAGAAGAGTTCAATTTCGATTTTTTTATTTCAAATTTATCCATCATCCAGTGTATCTATAATTATCGTTATAACTGAACTGAACTGAACCGAACTTTATTAACAATTATCCATTATAATGGTGGACTTGGCCTGTGGGTGTGGCGCAGTGTTGAATATTTTTTTACCAGGATTCACAGTTTTAATTTGTGTTAGGCGTCCGTCTCTGGAGGAAGTATGAAGTATTAACTCAAAAAACCTCCCCCTCACTGCGCCACTGCTCTTATAGCATCCTGGCTGTCGGATTTATATGGCAATGGTCTTCTCCTCAAACTCTTGTCTTAACATTTGAGACCTTCACAACAAGTCCTTTCTCTCCACATGTCACAAGATATTTATTATTATTTTTCAATTTGCTCCCCAAAAAAGTGCCCCCCAAATTTTTCCATGAACATGAATTCACTCGTGCCTGAAATTTAACCACCTTTTCTACATAAATCAAGGTACAATCTTACAATCAATATGATTGTGACTAAATCAGTAGAAATACCGCCATATCATGTAAAGAGCGAATATTATATCAATTAGTAAATAATTGTATCAATTAATAATTAATTTCACCCACAATGAAACCAATTTTTCTAATAAAAAATATTCACAGTTGTAAAAAACAACAGGTTCTATTCGAATCAATTACTCTATAAGCTTCCCTGGCTATAGACCCCGACGGATATTGAATAACACTTCAAAGTCACACGGGGTTGATATATCTACAAGATATTTAACAACAGCAACCTAACCAGAATCTTATAGATATACCAACCCCGTTTTTTCTTTAAAGTGTAATTCAATAGCCGTCGGGGCTTATAGCACGGGTAGTAGTGTAATGTTTAATTATTATAAATAAAATTGGCCCATTGTTTCTTGTTCTTTGCCATGTTGTTTCCTACTGTCCATGTTTTATTTAGTTTCGCTAAATTCTCTAGAATTACATCATTCCATGTTTTCCTTGTCTGTTTTTGGATTCATCTTGCTCCCCATATTCTCTTGACTTGCCTATTGTTGTTCATTCTTGCCAAATGACCAAATCATTTTAGTTGCTGTCTTCCTATACTACTTAATATCGATTCCATTTCTAGAGCATCTCTTATATTTTCATTTCGTTTTCTATCTCTTTTTGTTATTCCCTCTATGCCCCTTAAACATTTCATTTCGACAGCTTGTATTTTACTTTTCTACTGCTTAGATAATGTCCAGCTTTCACATCCATATGTAAGAATAGGTTTGACGACTGTTTTATAGTCTGTCAGCTTTGTTTTCTTGGCTATCTCTTTTTTCCAAATGAATGTTTCATTTAATATATAATACAACTTTATCGCGCTCTCGACCCTATTGTTTATTTCTGCTTCATGTTTTCCATTCTCCTGTATTGTAACTCCTAGGTACTTGAAACTATTGGTATTTCTTTGTTATATAAGTTTATTGTGGTTTGGATGTCATTGTTGCCTATTATCATTACTTTCGTTTTGTCTACGTGATTCCTATTTCCCAATCTTTTGGTATTGTGTTAACTGTATAAACCCTCACTTCGTGGAATCTACTCATCATATGGTTTTGAATGAAACTAACTGTTTCTAAATGACTCCACAATATATTTGTAAAAATGTGTAAATTGCAAGTAAATTATTGACAATTGTTTCGATTCTGACGATGATATTTATATCGAAACAATTGTCAATAATTTACTTGCAATTTACACATTTTTACAAATATATTGTGGAGTCATTTAGAAACAGTTAGTTTCATTTAAAACCATATTTTGGTATTGTATTTTCTGACGCTGCTTTGTTTAATAGGTAAGTTAATGTTTTTCAGCCGTAATTTCCTAGATTTAGCAACATTTCTGCTTTAATTCCATCATGTCTCGCTGCTTTGCCTTTTTTTAACTCTCTTACTGCCATTTTTACTTCTTCTAGTTGAAAATTTATGTGATCGTTCCACTCTGTTTCCGTTTCTTCACAGCTATCTACCATTTCAGTTTTCCTTATAGCCCTTGTATTCAGTGTTTCTTCGAAATGTTCTTTCCATCGTGCCATTATCTCCTTTGTTTCTGTTAATATTTTCCCTTGTTTCGTAGCTATATTAGTGCTATTATGTTTCTTGCCTGTTCTGAGTGTTTTTATTGTATTGTAAAACAATTTCTGATTGCTATAGCTGTCTCTTTCCAATTTTACCCAAGATTTTTGTTTCGCTGTTAACTGTCTCTTTTACTTTTTGTTCCTGTCTCTTGTATACCTTGTAAGTATCAGGATTTCTGTTGTTCAAGTATTTGTGCCACAATTGTTTTTTCATTTTAATTTCCGATAAATTATTAAGCGTTAGAATAATTATTATTAAATACGACAATATTACAGGAAACTGTAATAATATATTACTGAATAAGCTATCAGATTTATAATTCTAATTATTTCATAAACAGTACTTTCACGGGATAGTTTTTTACTTTTCATAAAAACTATCGAGGATCGTGACTGAGTGTACAGATTAATACCGTTTAATTTGGAACATTTAAAATCAAAATTATCCACTCCTTATACAATGCACGACCGTGTACAAGTAATTTTCAGTATTCCGTATTTCTTAATTAATCTTTATAACTAACACTTACCAAATTGTCTTTTTCACTTCCAAACTGTGTCTCTCATTTAAGAGAGTTTTCTCAATAGTGAGTAATAGTGAAAATCGTAGCTTATACTTTAGGCTGGAATCAAGCAAATTTTGAAAAAAAAAATCGTCTGTACTCTTGGAAAATGTCGGAGAAGTACGGAATAAAATGTATTCAAGGGATGGTAATATTTGATAGAAGTGGTGGTAGGGTATCTGTGATATGCAGACTTTGGAAAAAATATATTTACAAATAACGAAATACCTGCAATAAACAAATAGGTATATTTGATCAATTTTTGGTAACTTTTTCACATCGAAAGGTAAATTATTGTTTTTGGAATAGTATTTTCACTTATTTTCAATATTTTCAATTTCATGCCATAAATTCCGAGGCTACGTTCATAAACTTACTCCAGTGAGTAGAGAAGAGTATGATCACGTGATTAGAAAAGTATGTTTGTTGGTTACTCGGAGTAACCGTTCAGAGGCTATACCGGCCGGAGGTAAATTAAATGTTATTGTATTGTGTATATGAATTTGGGGTTATATTTTTCATTTCGAAAATAGAAATTAATTAACCATGGACATTGATTAAACCATGGATGAGTTGAATATTAATAATATTAATATCATGATTAATAAATTTCAAAGTATCATATTACAGCATAGGTAGATACCTGCCCTTATTTTTAAGAATAATGGTATTCTTTTCAATTGATAGCACAGAGTAGTCCATTATTGATATACAATACAATCAACTGTAACCATATATCTATTAATAGATATATGACTGTATCAATTTATCAATAAAAATAACCAGCAGTAATCTGAACAGAGCTACTGTATAAGCTAAACTGTCATAACTGTCAGAGTACGTAATACTCCATTAAAAAGCGGAGTATGCAGAGTTTACTCTGGGTAGGTTTCTGAACGTTTATAAAAGCATACTCTATACTGGTGGAGTAAATTTATGAACGCTTCGGAGTAAACCATCCTTACTCCGAGTAAGTTTATGAACGTAGCCCTTCACCACATACCAAAAAAGTGATATTTTTGACAACTTTCTTCTCTTTGGGACGTCATTCTCACTTTCAAGCGCTGTATCCCAAAAAAGTGAGTTCACGTAGAAGAGAATTTGTATAGATTTTGAAAAAAAATTGGTAAAAATTCACCGATGGGCCCGTTGCTACGACACCAATGACTTGCTATTAGCAAACACGAGTGTGTGTTATTTCCTTTTACCTACGACCCCCCCTGTAATCAGTCAATAGCACACAGTCGGTATCAATGTTATGACGTCTATTACGCACTGTAAAATAAACGCACAGCTGTAAAGTAAATCGCACGTCTTCCCTAGCAACATCTTAGCAACTGTCAATAGACGTCGCCATTTCGTTCAAAATTTACTATTTGAAAACATATCTATATGGCCACGTTTAACTATGAAAAGCCCAAAGGGCTATGTATTGATATGGTTTAGTTTTGGTGTGATGAATCTAAAATGTGTGATGTGATGAATTATTTATTTGAGTGTATATGAGTTATATGTGTATTACGTGTTGTCTATGCATGTATTATTCTAATTTTGCTCCGGCTAACAATGATACAAATATTGTTTAAATTTACCTTTACTTCTCAAAACTTTTCTTTTATGTATGTAAATAATTACTTCGCTCAGTCGGTTTACATGAAACGTCTCAAACTAAGGGAGAGTTCAAGAACAGGCAACCACCATCACCAATAGTATTGTCTCTCTTGGATTATTACTCAAAAACTTGTTTTTTTGTTTGCAATTTTGAACAGATTAATAAACGTCTAAACTTTTATTTATTATAATTCCCTCAACAAAATTAAGTTATAATCAATACGTCTGTTATTAATATCAAATAAGTTTTCTTATGTTGTCTTTAACAATGGCAACAATGTGAAAAGAAATCTCGTTTCTTCTACGAAATGGCAATAGTGTAATTTATGTGAAATTAGTTAAAATGGCGAAAACGGTCTTAGATATGACGAAAATGAAATGTGAACGAAATTTCTACATAAATCTAAGAATGACGTCACCCTTTATAAGGTAAAAGAATATATTATGCTAATTGAACAACCTAAATCTATCTTGTTTAATCACTGATGTTTTATTTATGGGAAATAACCTTTAAAATCACTTATAACCTGTTAGAACATTGTTGCACTCTTTCGAAGAATTGTTTTGTCCTATCTGCCTTCCAGGAAAAGAAATCGGTGGTGGATTAAATTTTGTACTAAACGGGAATCAAAAATAGCTACACGTACTACTGTTTATAAAATTTGTGCATAGACGTCTGGTTCCAATTGGACTGCTTCAACTCGTTCAGGTAAGTTTCGTAAATTTGTATAGATTTGACTTACCAATTCTTGTAATATTTGTTATAGAATCATTGGAAATATGGACCGACTTTTCTACAGTCCTTCCTAATGAATCAAGCACTAATATTATTCAGCAGTTTATTTTCTGCATCTCCTGCTCATTTTTTCTTGTCACCCCCTTCGCATTTCTTATCTCAACAACCCCCTAGTTTCCTCTTGGTTACCATCCTCCAATCCTCATCCTTTATTTTCTTTTGTTACATTAACAAATTTCTATTTGATATCAATGTTTTTCATGATTTGACACATTGAAATAATTTTACTTAAATTAAACTTATTATGTTAAAATATGTACAGGAAATTGGAAATATTAATAACAGAGTAATTTTCAAAATCAGTAATTAATATTAAATTGCATTTGTGTTTATATTTTACAATACATCTGACAATCACATCTTTTGATTGGTTGATATTAGTTAAGATTATTGATGCTATTTTGTTCTAGTGTTGTTAAGAGACTTCTATTAAATTGTACTCTATAGGGTGTATTTGATCTATTAATTAAATAACTTTTATAAATCAAATAATTTGTAATTTTATCATACAAGCTGTATCAAATAATTTTATGGGATAATAAAACTGTATTTATTTTATGGTCGGAATGAATCATAACAGTATATGTATTGATTATAATTGAAAAATGGACTTTCGATTATCAACAATATATTAATAATGATTAAACGTTAGTTCTTTAATGTGCTTCTTTCATTGGTAATAGAGTAATAGAGATGGAGTTTACCAAGCACCTCTAATTATGTAACTGTTATTTCTTATGCTCCTTATAAAAAATACAAGTACAAGTAGGTCGTAGGTAAAGTATAGTACGTAACTCGTGTTGTAGAGCATTTTACGCACTCGCCGCTAAGCATCGTGCGTAACTTTTCCATTCGTGCGTAAAATGCTCCTTACCACACACGTAACGTAATATACTATTACTTCGATTATTGACCAACATTGATTTTTAGGCGACGTTGGTATTGTCAGTTTTTATCATTGTATTTTCAATTTTCTTTGACATATTAAACTATTTTATTTTGTATTGTATTCTATTAATACATTTTTTTGTGATTTTGTATAGAGTACAGTTTTGTGTTTGTTCATTTTTCGAAAATAAATCATTTTACTTGTGGAAAGATTCTTCATAGCGAAACTAGAGGGGTGATTGTTAATGTTTATAGGTGAATGATAATATTAATAACTTTATATTAATTAATAATCGCGAATTCAAGTACGATTTTTTCGAAAAATACCTTAGCTTTGAAAGAATCATACAGTTTTTGTACAGGGTGTTTTTAAATTCTTGCGGCAAAATTCATTAGGTGAATGCTCGCATAAAATTGAGGTGGGTCTTTCCTATAACAAAATTTCCTCAGCTCACCCCATTCCGAGATATCACCCCTAAAAGGTGGTGACCAAAATTGAACTTTTACTTTTTTCCTCAAATTTCTAATTTTCAGCATTTATCATTGATCGTATTACATTTCATCTAATTCCGCTATCAAATGTGATACTTTAAGTCACTCCTTGACGTTAGGTAACGTCACATTTTTCATAACCTTCATATATCAGTTATGAAAAGTAGTTATGTAAAGACTTTACGTAACTGTTTAAAATTGAACATAGAGATACTACATGAGTTTCAAAGAATAGTTTATTAATTAGGTACGTCAAAACTGACAATTATTTCATTATTCAAACTGAAAATTACCCTATTATTTTAATCCAATAGTATTTTAAGATTTATAAACATTGAAAAAAACATTATCAAAGACACGGTTATTTAAAGTAAGTCAATTTTCTGGGTGAATACTTCATAGTAACAATACTTCTAGCACCATTTGAATCCACTGTAATATTACCATTGTAATTGAAGATTTTATAAGATATTATAAAAGCGCGGAATTAGATAAAACGTTGTACGTAAACACGTTATGAAGAGAGCGACATTGTTCAACTCGCGTAATTTGCAGAACAAGAAAAAGTAAAGTATGCAATTCGCAACCAAATGGCCATTTTGCACTCACATGAATTGCAGCACTTGCTTTCGGCTCGTGCTGCAAATTTCATACTCGTGCAAAATGGGCATCGTTTTGTGATCATTGCATAATATACAAATAACATCTTTTCTTTTTGCCACTAAATATAAAAAAAGTAAATTATGGTGTTTATTATTTTGTTCTCTGCAGCTATTGGTTTTGGGGAAAAATTTAAGAATGAAAAAGTTTTTAAATAAAACAAGGTTCTTATATAAGTTTTATTTTATTTCATTAAACTTCATCTCGAAAAAGAGTTTTGAAATGATATAAAGTAAGGGTAGCTAATTCCACCCCCGTATAATGTAACAGGAATATTGAAAAAATACCCGTGGTTAGTCCTTTGCGAGTGCACGAAAATTACAAAATCTCAAGTTTCTAGCGTCACTGAAATATTAAAAAAAGGTAGAACGTGTCGCGGGACACACGGTAGGAACTTAAGTTCCTTTTAAGCAAAAATTATGTAATACATTTGAAGTTATAGATAAACGATTTGCATATACCTACTTTGGTGGTCGAGTAGTAAGCATACCAGACTCTCACGCGGTAGACGCGGGTTCGATTCCCCGTGAGGAAATATTTTTTATTGTTAATTTTATTTTTAAATAATTATTCTGCTTGATATTAATAACGACAACAAGTAGACGTTTGAAATATTTAGCAGAATATTCATTATTATAGATAATGGTACGGTACCCTTCATGAGGGAGTCCGACTGGCAACATCTACTTATAACAGCATCGTATATTTAAAAAGGGAAACCGTAGCATTATACAAATTGGACATTCAAGAACTGTACGTTTACCACAAAAAATTAGTGGAAACATAAAATTGAATTGTTAAATTTTCAATTTGAAGTTATATTTCAGTTTATAGAAATTTTTACTTTCTAGATTTTTTCTCAAGTGGGTCGTAGAAAGAATATGCTGTTCAATTCGTGTGGATTTTCCATATCGCACTTCAACGATTGAGCACTCCGCCTACGGCGTCGTGCTCAAACTTTGTCCTCGTGCGATATGGCCATCATATCCACACTAGTTGCACAAACTACTATTTCTATCAAAACATGCCCTTTTACATTTAAAAAGAACCTGCCAAATGTCAAATCCATTTATCCATCCATTTTAAAGTTATCGAAATTTCAACACCCTGTATTTCGAGAAGTAAATGTGCTAGACCCCTTAATCCTCATGTCATTTTGACAACCGATGCTGTGAATAAACAAAAAAGATCAATCGCGCAAAAAAATTATGGAAATAATAGTAAAAATGTATCCGAACAAATTCAAGTAGATCACCAGCACTGCGAATACCAGCTTTGCATAGAATTTTAATATAGCGTCGGTGGTTCAGTGGTAGAATGTTCGCCTTCCACGCGGGCGGCCAGGGTTCGATTCCCGACCGAAGCATATGAATCGCTGCTTCGTAAACGAGAGTGAGACTCAGGAGAGAGCACACGCACGCAAGCAAGGCACATAACGAAGCAACGTAACATAACGTAACGTAACGGTCAGATCTTTTGCGTCGCTCAAACATAACATGACGTAAAGAACTAAAGTTCCAAAAAAAACTCAATTTTAGCCACCACCTTTTAAGGGAGATATCTCGGAAAGGGGTAAGCTGAGGAAATTTTGTTGTAGTAAAGACCCATCTTAGTTTCATACGAGCAATCTCCACCTGAATTTTGTCGCCTAAATTTAAAAACACCCTGTATATACATAATCATAATATTATGATTTTAATACTTTCATAAAATACTATCATACGCCATTGGTACCTTTATATCAGATAACGGCCATGTTTCCTCGCCCCTTACCAATGCCGCGTAGCTACAGATAGGTTTGCCAAATTATAGGTACACTTTCAGGTGAAGAAAATATTACCAATAAATGAAAACAGGTTTACTTTTTTGACAAAAACATTTTAACAAAAATGATTGTTTTCGAAGTGGTAGTTCCAATTTTCAAATACTTTCTTGTCTTCAATTCCCACAACAAATGCAAAAATTGCCATTTCTCACAGATTTCTCCATTTATTTCCACTTTCAACCCAAAAGAAAAAAATGTTTACATTTTTGACAAATACATTTTAATAATATTTGGTTATTGTTCAAAACATCGATTTCATATTGTCTTTGGAATGGTCTTCTTAGTATTTAAATACTTTAATGTCTGCAATTCTCAGTTTTATACCAAAACAAGTGACATTTTTGTCAGTTAGTCATTTCTTGTAGGGAGAGTTTGTATGATCCAAATCGTAGCAGAAACTTTAAGCTAATATCAACGAAATTATTGAAACATGTCTATAACTACTTTTGTGGAAATGAATCAAAAAAGAAAAGCTTTCAAATCACTTGTAAGGTGATATTTTAACATGGAAAATGTTATTTCGTAATAAATATGTTTGATAAGCCACTAGATCTTTTCACCAGTTCCACTTTCTTCACCCAGCTATTTTTTAACAAACGTCTTTACACGACAATTAAACCGAAACTTTTAAAATAAAATTCTATTTATCCAAAAAATCAGTATCATTAACTTATATAATTAATTCCA
The DNA here is from genome assembly GCA_910591695.1 of Galerucella pusilla. Lineage (NCBI taxonomy): Eukaryota > Metazoa > Arthropoda > Insecta > Coleoptera > Chrysomelidae > Galerucella > Galerucella pusilla. The sequence goes on from CAJUYI010001146.1 coordinate 36,423, forward strand.
TTTATCACGTTTCCTGAGTATTACACGAGAAATACAAATAAAATAATTTCTTGCGAATTTTTCTTTCTTGTCTACAGAAGTCATTCTTTACTTGGTAGGCTTCACTGCATCATTCTATGTGAGGGTATAAAAGAAAATTAGTCATGGTTTGAATGTCACAGTTATAAGATCAGACAGTGTTTTCATATATTTTTATGTCTACATATAACCGGTATACGTAGGTATACAGGGTGAAAAATATTTTCCAAAACTTATAAAGCGTTAGAATAATTATTATTGTGTGATATCTATTGGTTTTTTCGTTAAATATAAATCATTCAAAAACTGAATTCACCATTTCACATTGTGAAAATTCTTTTCAATTTATTAGAAATCGAAGAATATAAATATACTATTAAGACAGCTTCTACACTTGCAGGATTTATAATATCGTTTTATCGATCATTTGAGTAACATAGCTACAGGCGCTTAATACTTACGGTGTTAGAATGATAAACTAACAGCCATATATTATTTATAACGATATTGTTCAGTCAAACATTTATTTAAAAAAAAAATCTTGAATATTTTGATATTTTTAATAACTTGCAGTCTATTGAAAAGTTTTTAAAGCCTTTAATATACAGGATATAAAAGGATTTCGAAATAAACATAAATTACTGCCAAATATACCGATTATAAAAAATTATTTAAAAAAAGCTGCTTGCTTAAAAAAACATAGCATCTTCATCTTCAGTGATTGGAAGTTTTTTGTAATGTTTTTCAAGTTCTTTAAGATTGTGTGGTTTAAATTACTCAAGATCCTTTAGTTTTTAAATGGGGTGAGTTTAAAGGTCTCAAATAAGGTAGTGTTAGCTCGTTAATAGAGGTATTAAATGGCCATATCTCGAAATAGTCACTGTTCAGAAAATCTACGTCCAGGGAAATTTTTGTCAGTGAAAAAGCTACAATTAAGTGCTTCTTCATTTTTTTTGTATCTCCAGTATTTTCGGATATATTTTGAAGAAAAGGGTGAAATTGCGAAAACTCGATCTCTTTTCCAACTAAAATTTTTCAAAAACTAGGCATTTTAAATTGGTCAAACTTTTTGGATGTATTGATAATACATATACAGGGTGTACCAATCTCACGACAAACTTCGGTATATGGGTTATTTTGAGAGATATCAAAAAATGTTATTAACAAAAATAGTAGATGGGCTGAAGGTCCATGTTTTGAAATTACATCGAACTATACATAGTGCTTCATAACTCTGTTACAAATCAAACATATGATTTTTCAATTGGGAACCGCTGTATATTATACCGACTTCGGATTGGATACATTTTTTCGAAGCATTTGATATAAGGTTTTGCCACGTTATACAGAGACCGTCAAAAGATATGGACAAGTTTATGTGAAAATCGTAGGTAAATCGACGCTCTGTAGCTTGTTGTACGTTGAAAAAAAATGTATTTTGCCAAACAGAGCTTCGTAACATGATGCAATATCTCTGTGTCCTATTCAATCTCCATTATATTCTTTTTTACATACAGGGTGAACGGAAACTCGAACCTGTCATTTTCTTTCTTCTTTCCAATGGAACACTCTGTATTTTATAGCAAAAATAAAATCTTCGATTACGTAACTTAAATTTTTATCAACCATTCCCCATACCCAAAGTTTATAAAAACAGAGTTATCTGGTAATATTTATTGTAAACTATTATTATTGACCTATTATGTGAAAGCAATAAACGGTGTATGTGACAAAAAATCCTAATTAATGATAAGTTTTAATGAATAATTTATTCTACACAAAACTAGCTACCAAAAGTATAATCCTAACCGTAATATTAAACTGAAAGTTCAAAGTGTTCACCGTTAACATCAATGTATTGCTGTAAGAGGGGGCCCAACTGATTGGCCAGCTCGGTCACCTGATTTAACAAAAGTATATTTATTTTTTCCGGGTCTTAAGGAATAAGTTTATAAAATCCCCGGCTATTAGAGATGACATGAAAGGGATAATTAGTGCGACATTTCGATCTGCTAATGTTGATATGCTGAGAAATGCTCGGAGAAATGTTAGTCAATCATTTGAACTATTCTGCAGCATTGTATTGATGTTAACGGTGAACATTTTGAACCTTTAGTTTAATATTACGGTTGGGATTATACTTTTGGTGGCTAGTTTTGTTTAGAATAAATTGTTTATTAAAATTTATTATTAATTAGGATTTTTTGTTACATGCAACGTTTAATGCTTTCACATAATAGGTCAGTAGTTTACAATAAATATTACAAAATAACTGTGTTTTTATAAACTTTGGGTATAGGGAATGCTTGACAAAAATTAAAGTTACATAATCGAAGATTCTATTTTTGCTATAAAATACAGGGTGTTTCATTTGAAGTAAGAAAGAAAATGACAGGTTCGAGTTTCCGTTCACCCTGTATATAAGAAAGAATATAATTGAAATTTAATAGGATACGGAGATATTGCATCATATTGCAAAACTCTGTTTGGCAAAATACATTTTTTTTTCTTTAACGTACAACAAGCTACAGAGCGTTGATTTACCTACTATTTTCACATAAACGTGTCCATATCTTTTGAAGGACTCTGTATAACGTGGCAAAATCTCATATAAAAAGCTTCAAGAAAATGTAACCAATTCGAATTCGGTATAATATACAGGGGCTCCCATCTGAAAAATCATATGTTTGGTTTGTAACGGAGTTATGCAGCACTCTGTTCGATATAATTTCAATATATGGACCTTCAGCACATCTACTATTTCTGTTAATAATATTTTTTGATATCTCTTAAAATAACCCATATACCGAAGTTTGTCGTAAGATTGGTACACCCTGTATGAAGAGAATCACAAAAGGGTGAAGATCAGTTTTAACTGAAGGGGTAGTAAGGGAGCTGTTTTCAATTATTTTTTCGTAGAAAAAAGTAGGTACCGACCTTATTTTAATCATTTTTGGTTTAAGTATACTTTGAAAAGGATTCTGAAAGTTTTTCTCGTTTTCCCGCGGTTATTTGACTTTAAATCTTTCAAATTATGTAGGTATTTAACGAAAAAAAACTAGGTAACCATTAGCATGCCGTTCTTATTGGTCGTAGAAAACATATAAAAAAGTATTGTTTTTTTTTATTCTTTATTTTTGCCTCTCAGTTTTTTTGATAAAAAACTATTACTTTCAACTATGCTTTCAACCTCGAATAACTTGAGTATTAGTATTATCATTAGTTTCACGAGAAAATCCACTTTTTTCTCTGATTCACTATTTCCATCGATTCCTGTAGTTAAAATGTAATACAAATCTCCACCCCCGAGAATGGGTGGCAACCGCACCCAAGGTTTTAACGTACAGCGGCATGATATAGAAAATAATACTTGGTGTATTCCCTGCCTTTTGTGAAAATTTCAAGTATACCCATGCAGGATGAAAAAATTGCGAGTCAAAATGCTCCATTAATTTCTGTACAATAGGAAACAACTTCTTTCATAAAATTACTTTATAATAAGTACCTTTGTTTAGCAAGACTAGTTAGTACACAGTTTATTTATATGAATGGGTATGTTTCTAAGTCGCATTTCATTTAATGCGTCGTTTGCTTGTTAATTTAGTACAGTCTAATTCTTCAATAATTAGTCTTCACAATTTGACCCTCCTTCATATGTTGGATTTCATGTGACGTTTCATTTGATACCCTTTCTGTGGTAGTACGGAAAAAAAACTAGCCCACTATCTTGGATATTGGAATTAGAATGACGGCACATGGCTAAGTATACATTATCATCCAAAGTATACCACATATCAGCTAAATCGGTTTAAGATAAATGATTTAAAATTCAGTTGCAAGATTCCACCCGGACTAACATACATTGCAAGTAAAATAAAAGCATGTAAAATTCTATTTTCAATCCTTCTACGAACAGCACTGCACTGCAAAGTTAATTGATTCAGATGCTTCTTTAAAACAAAGTATATGTCCAAGGTTGTGTTATATTCATCTAATTTGTATAATTATAAGAAAATCACTTTTCTTGGTAAATTTTATTTCATACAAACTATCCGATGAAAATTGCCATCGTCACTTATCAGAGACATCTATCGTTAAATCAAAAATTACGTAGGTAAATAATACTTTTCAAAAGTGGTTCGATCATAATATGATTGATTATTAGAACCCGCAAGACAAAATAAATCATATTTCTGTATTATAACAAGATTTAATATATACCGGGTGTCCCATTATATTTTCTGGTATATTAGGAACTTATAACTTTTAAGCGAACAAAGACAGACACAGATGATTGATATAAGTTGTATTTAAACCAATCAAAGTTTATTTCTCACTTCCAGTCAAGCAAAAAGCAAAATGACGGTATTTTAGGAAATTTTTTCAATCACATCTAAAATGTAACCTTATATATTTTCTAATGAAAGAAAAGTCTCTTCTTTCAGCTATCTGTTACAAGGTGTTACAATTATAGGTACAGGACTGTACAGTAAGAAATAATTATAAATTCAAGAATAAAATGAGACGATAAAAACGAAAAAATTTATGCCATTGAAGTTAAAGCGTGTGGTACTTCATTTATACACTAACTCGGAGAATAATAATTACCATAATCACATCTGAACGTTTAAAGTGGTTAAAATTCGAATTTAAAGGCTGTGTTATAACTGGAACACCCTATATTTTTCTACTATATTGTATTGTCATCGGTCCTTGACAAGTGTGTGAAAATCCAACCTCATATCCCTCCTTGGACTAAACAACTTCCTCTATTCTATACCTCTCTCACCAAGTTCAATAAACATGAATCGCCCAACATACTTATAAAGAAAGCATTTTTGGAAATATTAAAAAAAACACCATATGATGTAGTTCTCTATACAGACGCCTCAAAAACTTCTTTTGATGTTGGCTGCTCCGTCACAACCAACCACAACTAATAGGTTCCTATCGGGTGCCCTCAACATGTAGTGTTCACACTGGTGAGTTGTATAGCATCTCCCAAGCTTTCAAGCAAATCTCTTCTTCTGTCAAGCGAGTCGCCATACCGATTCACTTTCCTCAATTAATTCACTCAATACTATCTTTACTGACCAACCCATAGTTCATGACACCTATCAAACTCTCTCAGCTCGTGATGTAACAGTCTGTCTTATTTGGCTCCCATCTGACATTGGAATTACTGGCAATGAAAACGCTGACCACCATGCTAAAGAAACCTTTTCTTCCATCACCACAACTTCGAAATCGATAAATAATGTGGATTGTTTTCTATTCTGTCAGTTGTTGATGTGTTGACAGTTTATACTGAAAAAGTGAAATCTTTGTCAAACACTCTTCCCTTGTCTACATAACAATGAAATATTTAACTGAGACTCACCGAATTGAGATTTTAATGATGATCGGGTACGGGGATAACTGCAGAAGTCAAGTTGAAGTGGCAAACTTATTTAATCACAGGTATCCCGAATTGCCTAATATTTCGCAAAGTACTGTGTCTGAAATTCATGCACAATTCGGAGAACTTGGACATGCCAAACCATTGGAAAGAAAACCACACTTCGTTGAAGATAATGTGAAAGTGGATATTTTGTTAAGTGTCGAAGAGAATCCAACTTCAAGTACACGTGAAATTGCCCGTGAAAATAATGTTAGTCATACAACTGTTCTAAGATGTCTTCATAAAGAAAAACTTCATCCCTACAAATTAACTTTTGTGCACTAGTTAACAGAAGACGATCCAGATCGTAGAATGGATTTCTGCGAAAGATTGATGGATAAGCTGAACAGAAATGAGATAGCTCTTGGTACCATTCTTTTTTCTGACGAATCAACATTCACATTGAATGGAGAGGTGAACCGACAGAACTGTAGATATTGGTCAGCAGAGAATTCTAATTGGATGCGTGAGACACATACTCAGTACCCTCAAAAGGTGAACGTTTGGGCCGGTATCATAGGCGACCCTATTATTGATCCTATATTTATAGATGGAAATTTGACAGCTGAATAATATTTAAATATGCTTAGAAATGAAGTTATTCCCAACGCAATATATCCTAGCTTACCGAATGAAAATGTTTGGTTCCAACAAGACGGGGCAACACCCCATTATGCTTTAATGGTAAGAACTTATTTAGATGAAATCTTTCCCAATAAATGGATTGGACGAAGAGGTACTATTGAGTGGCCAGCTAGATCGCCAGACCTTACGCCGTTAGATTTTTTTTCTGTGGAGTTATCTCAAGAACAAAGTATATGCAACACAACCAACTAGCATTGTAGACCTCAAAGACAGGATAACTACAGAAATACGGAATATTCCACCTTAAACTTCAAAGAAAGTTCAGGAGTTTATAGGAGACTGTGCTATTGCCAACAACTAGGTGGAGAACATTTTGAGCATTTATTTTAATGTATTAAAATCAAATACATCAGGTATTTTATGTATGTGTTTAATAACTGTGAAAATAAAAATTTCACCCTGTATAATTCATAATTGACCATACATTATTTAGTTTGTTGGAATCGGTTCATTAAGACGATTTCAAAAATATGCAAATATACAGGGTGCTTCATAAAAAAACAACACCGACTATGGCATACTTGCGTGAATCACCCTGTACATTTACATTTATGTTTACATAACGCACAACTCAATTTAAAAGTTGACGTGTCTCGGCATTTTTTATAATTTTCTAAAATAATGACATAAAGAATTTTATTCCATAAGTGGTTTCCACACTGTATATGTCTTTTGTATAGTGCCAACAAAGATTACAGAATAAATATATATTCTGTAATCTTTGGTGCCAATGGCCATAGTTGTCGAGGCACTTAAATTCTAATAAAACAACAACAAATGTTACGTTACAAACAAACATACAAACAAGTGAAGCTAATATTAGTCCAAGAGCCAGAGCCAAAAAAACGGTTTCAATTTCTAAAAGCTGGTTTTTTGTTAAATCGTTGTAGCCGATGGGTACAAAAACATGCTCTGGTCAGTCAAGCGTGCCGTAGAACAGGTGGCTCAGGTGCGATATTAAAGGTGTATCATTTGACGGGTGAACAAAATGAATTTCTAAAAGCTGAAAATTGTTATACAACTTCTCTATTGTATAAAAGTTGTGTTGGTCAGTCAGTCATAAATGAGAACAGAGCTGGTCAGTCAGTCCGGATAGACGTATGATAAATAATTATTGAGTGCAATTCGTTTCTAAAACTTCAAATTTTGTCTGAGGGTTCAGAATTATGTATTCAACATCAAAACATCCGTCAGTCATGTGTTCAGTAGAACAACGTCCGTCAGTCAGGTGAAAAAGGTAAAGGTATACCGCGCGCGACGTTTGAGTTTCAGGCTGCGTATCACGCTATTTCTACGTTTTGTATTGTTATTTTAACAATCAGAAAACGTCATTTGCTGTTTTAATTTGTGGTTCTATGGATAATTACCATTTGTATCGCATCGACAAACGGTTTATTTAATCATTTGATACGTTTCGGGCGGTATTATTATGCAAAAAAATAAAAAATTGTGGATTCAGAAAAACTTATCTTATCTACACCAGAAAATGTCACTTGATAATGTGACTTTGGTTATTGTAATAACTTGAAATTTAATTACGTTCTTAAATACTATTAATTGATTAATTCACAGGACAAATTTGTATGAGTTGTAATTTCGCAAAATATTCGTGCTTAGGAGGAAGCATTAATTATTGAAGGTATGAAAAATAAGGAATTGAATCTCTTACGTTGGAAATAGAATGTATGCGAATGAACGGGTATATTGAAAACGAACTAGAAAAGACAGGTATATTCGTCGGTACACGCTTGACTGACCGGAGCATGTTTGTGTACCCATCGGCTACAACGATTTAACAAAAAACCAGCCTTTAGAAATTGAAACAGTTTTTTTGGCTCTGGCTCTCCAGCTATATAGAGCGTGTAAATAGCAAAAAAATATATTTTCTCAAAAGCCTCTTTCCGTCAACCGAAAGAGGAAAAAAATCTTTGATCAGTCCAAGCAAATCACGTATCTTTCTTTGACCGTTTAAAAGTTAAAAGTTTTTGAAATAGCGGAAAATATAATGGGACATGCGGTATAAGAAAAATATTTCTAATTACTTCAGTCACGATTAAGTGACCAAAATGGAAAGTAGTAGTCGAGATAGATAATACTAGCCCTTAGAAAAATAATTACGATTTCGTTTATTTGTTTTACTTTTATGATTCCATGCATTCTAAAATTATATCGAAGAAGATAGATTCGATTTAGATTGGAAATTTTACAATTACCATTATTACAAAGAACTAAAAATATTATTATCAGAATTAATGAAAACTGGTTTAATTCTCACCGCGGAAATTATATAATATACCATACAGATTGCAAGTTTTTCTCCTTCGACTTTTTGATTGTTTAAAAAGGGAAAAGGAAAACGACTACGAAGTTTACTGGGAATTTCTATAATTACTTTGGGAAAGAACATTGAGTAAAGGATATCTCCGAAAATAACTTTCAACTTGACCGCTTGAGGGGGTATTGTGAGAAAATATTTTCAAAGTTTTCTATAAAGTATGCCTAAGCTACCGGTGCTTTTACTACAAGCCCCACAATGGCAGTGCAATGTGATGCAAGTTTAATGCCTCTGTATCTAAGAAGAATGTCTCAAACTGTTATACATTGTGTTATTTATAGGATGCGAAAAAGGGATTCCTGTACAAAAATTGTCATGCGCGAGCTAACTTTTTCACCAAATAGCGTTCATAAAAAATAACAGATTTGGAAAGGTTGTTGAAAAATAAGTTCAAATGCACTTTTAATTTTCTCAAATTCGCTCTGGTTTGATAAAAAAAAATTTATATTTAAAAAAGTCGAACTTCATAGTCATACCACTTTCGAATAGGTACTTTTAACCGTCTGGGAAATGGCTTAACAGTTAGGCTGAGTTATTTGTGAAAAAAGAACTAAAAACAACAACAACTTCGTCAGAAGCACTGGCTTGTGGGGTGAATTGTAATCTCTAGGGGTGAGCCACAATAGACCTAACGAAGGTCGCAGTGGAGGTGGCGAGAAAGCCCCACACACATAGAACCTAACCTAACCTATTACCTCCTTTATGGAATAATTTTAACTATTATTAACTGTTTCAAGCAGATTTTTGATTATGCCATATAGAGTCCTTTTCTTTAGCTAATCATGCTCCCCACAACGCCACTTATCTCCATCCATTCATGTTTTCCCAATACACCGCTTCGCCTAGTTTCTTCTTCAACACTTCCTCGCTCTTCCAGCATCTGAATACATGTCCCACATCCTCCTCCACTTCGCACCACTCACACACTCGAGACCCTCTTTTTCCAATCTTGTGGCGGTACCCTACTCTCTACCCATCCAGTGAGCACCTGCGTCAAGAAGTAGTCCACCTCCCGGAATTTCTGGTCCATCCAATTTCTCCTGCTATCAATCGCTCCTTTTAGCGCGCCCTCCTCCCACCTTCTCCACATTTCTGTTACTTCCTCTCTGGTCGCACCCCTCCAGCATTTCTGTCTTGCTCTAGCCATCACGTCCAATGGGTAGGACCTTGACGCCACCGTTGCTGCTAGTCCACCCACTGTCCTGTATGGCTAATGGCTTCATAGTGAAAATAAAAAACATTGAAATAAACAAAATGTTTTATTAACTAGTCTTCTTTTTCAATACATTTCGCCTAAATAACAAACTATAAACTAATTTTATTGAATAAAAAATTGAGAATAAAACCATAACAACTACAAATATTATGTCTAATAACAGATATTCTATCCATGAAATATCAGCTGTAGGACTTCTCAAATGTTTGGTACCTTTATGCCTTATAACGTACTCTATCCACCAAACTGCTCTATCTAAAGCTTTCATCGGCTGATCTGTCCATAGATTTCGTAGATGCTCCATATTTGTCTTGTATCTAAAATACAAAAACCAAGAAAATTGATTGTGTCGTCCACCATATCTACCTGATTTAGCAGTATGTGATACAAATCACTTACTTTGGGTTTTCCGCTACTTCAATCAAAGCCGCTTTAAGTTCTTTTTTGGTGAAAGTGACAAAATCAAGGTTAACCGCAACTTCTAGCTGGGACAATCTTTTTGCGTTCATTTCTTGGTCTGCTATGAAAGGTAGTGCTACAATTGGGACAGCTCTCGATACAGCTTCTTCGGTTGATTGTAAACCGCATTGGGACAAGAAAACTTTAACGTTCTTATGTGCTAAAAAAAATTTTGTTCAGCTTACAATTAGTTCCTAGCTTGGTCCTACACTACAGGAATCGACAAATGTCCAGGATCGGACAAGTGTTGAAGAAAATATAAAATATTTGAAAAATCCATTTATACCACAGATTTAACTTGAATTTAAAATATAATTTGTAAATACAGTTTCAAGCAATAAGAGTGTTATGTTGAAAATTGGTTTAATTAGTATGATTTAGAAGTGATAAGGTCTTATATGTTATTGAAATTAATACCTACTTAATATCTTTTTTTTTTAAGTTTCTCAATGTTTAAAACATACTTTTTGTTTTTTGTTACTTCATAAAATGTCTAAGTGGATAGTTATTTTTCTGTGTAAAGGGCTAAATCTTCTTAACCACTTGGTATAGGATAGCAAAGCCCTATATTTTTTGAAGGCTTAAAACGTGATCTTTTTAAATCTGAACGCCCTGTAATTTTGAAATATTCACAAATTATAGCTTAAATTCCAGTTCAATATCTGTGTTATAAAAAGATTCTTCGAAACTTTTATATTTTCTTCAATACTTGTCCGCTCCCAGATTTTTGCCGATCTCTGTATATAAAGCGAATTATTAAGTGACAGCTATAGTTGCGCCCAATAATGCATGCATATAAGTAATATTAGGTGTGTTCTTTTTGACTAAGATCTCAGTTAATCTCAGCTCACATCGGTAATGTGCGCGTTCTTTTTGATTTACTCACTTCGAAGTGAGCTGAGATTTTTCCTCCTCCTTCACCGATGCTGAATGTGATGTAAGGTGGTATCAGTTGGACTTGAGTCGGAAATAAAATGGAGGGGATGAATCAAGCGTGGTTATTGGAGATCTAGATTCCAGATAGGTTATGTTTATATGTTTTATGTCTCTTATCCACGCATGTGACGGCAGATCTCGCGTTTCAATTGAGTAGGTCGTTCTTTTTGGTCCTTACTCACATCACTTTATCTCAGATCACTTCAACTGAAGTGAGCTGAGATCTCAGTCAAAAAGAACACACCTATTGCATCTGACGCTTTGATGATTTGTACATTTTGAATTGTTTTGTTTTCATTGCTAGCGTTTGGACGGTTTTTTGACAGATTCTACAAAAGTACACGTCTACTGAAACTGGAACTTCATCAATCTCTACATCTACATCTAATAAAGTGATAACAAGAGAGAGGAAAATTGAAAATACTCTTTTTTTTGAATAAATTTGTTTAAATCTCCATTATATTTGAACTAAGTTCAATCACCGTACATTAACTACCGACAAGTAAATTCACTTCGTCGATTTATG
>CAJUYI010001146.1:48007-66013 GCA_910591695.1 Galerucella pusilla
GGTTCAATGTACAGATTGCAAAAATTCTATCCGTGACATACGATATACACAAGTACAAGGAAAATATTGGAAAAACTACTTCAAAGGGAAAGAAGAATAATTGTGCGCAGTGAGCGATGAGCGTGTGTTCAGTGCCCCCTATTTTAATTGCTGTTGCCAAATGTGCTTATCTGTAAAAGTTATTCCCAATTTTTGTCGTCAACAATGTCAAATACCAATAATTGTTAAATCGAAAGCAGTGTATAGATTTTATTCATTGCAGATTGTGATTTGTACAAATTTTTCTTGAACTATATTAGGTATTTTATTCAATATTTATGTTTACGTTATTCCGTGTTGAAAGTCAAATGCAAAATAAGTTATTTATTCCTTAGAGAGTACCAAACATTCTAAACTGGCAACGCTGCTTTCATATTAGATTGGTAGCTTGAACTGAACACACGTCCAACGCTGACTGCGAACAACTATGAAAAACCGAAAAACCGAAATCTGGTGAATGTCGAGATACACCGGTGAATGTAAACATTCTAAACGTTGAAATTTGTGTTGAAATTTCATTATTTCTAACTTACACCGGCGATTGTAGACATTCAGGATCACTCATGGTGTATGTTAAAAAGAATTTTTTTTTGAAATAAAAACAAAAAAAATCCATAGGTCTTTGTTGAACTCAAAACAAACAGTAGAACATAAAAATAAAAAATAAGAACAATATCTTAATTATTGCAACGACTTAAACTACCGTGGCACTTCGAATTGCACAAAAGTTCCTTGCTTTTACAGCTGCATTTAGTCGGGGAACACTTCCTTTTGCAGTTACAACGTGTATAGCCTTGCCCTCCACTTTTTGAATTAGCAGAAGCTGCTTCTCTTAGCGACATTTCTTTTGTTGAAACTTCCGTGGAAAGTAACTTTTCTTTACAAATTACGAACTGATTACGGGTGATAAGCTGCTTCAAGGTACTATTTTTGTTAGCTAATCTATAAAAGTCTGAATCCTCTATTTCAACAACAGCCGCTAACACATTTCGAGGGTCTGTACGACCGCGGTCGACATCAGGGACTTGGATTCTTACGGTATCACCTATTTGGGCAGGGGGAAACTTTTTTTTGAGGTTCGCAACATTTTTGTTGCTTGAAGTAGAAGATTCTCTTTTGCAGCTACTCTTTTTAAAAAAATTAGCTCGTGTTGTTGAGTCAGTGCTTGAGATGAAGATGTATTAGGTGGCGGATCAGTCAGTGCTTGAGATGAAGATGTTCTAAGTGGCGGATCAGTCAGTGCTTCTTGAGATGAAGACGTGTCAGGTTGCGGGTCAGTCAGTGCTTGAGATGAAGACGTGCCAGGTTGCGGATCAGCTCCAATGGTATTTTCATTATCCATGTCTGTTTCAACATAAGCTTCCTGCTGTTCTTCGGTCTCAATGTTTGAAATTTGCCCGCGAGGGAGTGATGACGATGTTATAACCCTTTTTGGTTTAACGCCCAAAAGGCTTCATAAGGATTCTGGCGTATTCCTTCGTGATAAGTTGTGTTTTTGTAAAATTGGACAAACGGCAAACCTCTGACCACTTGTTTGAATTCAAGCAGTTAACATATTTTGTATTTCCTGATTAGCTCTTTCAACTGAGCCTTGTGTTTGACTGTGACGTGAAGTGTCCGGGATTCACCGGACCTCATTTGTGTTTGTCGACATATACCGGTGAAAGTCCGAATGTATAATAGAATTGAGAAATGTTCGGACTTTCACCAAGGCATTTGACATTAGTCGACATCCACCGGCGAATGTTGACATTCACTACTTCCGGTCTTTCACGGTAACAGATATACTAGAAGTGAGAAATGAGAGCATTATCGATGCCGCTGTTTCAAGTTCCGCGTTGGCAGCAGACGGGCTTTGTCTGTATACATAGGGTATCAAAAAATATGTTATTTACCTAAAACATCCTTTTGCGGTAGCCATTTACGTATAATTACATTTTTAGGTTGATTCTGTAATGTATCTGATTCGAATTTCCATAAAATTTTATACGGTAATTCAGCAAAGGCTTCTATTAAAATTTCTCTAACTCTATCTGGTATATTTACACTTTGAACATTTGATCCTAAACTGAAGTAGATGACTCCTTCATTTGATTCGTCTAAGAATGTTTGCAAATCCTGTAAAATAAAGAAAATTCTTGAAAGTCAATGTTCATCTATTTAATAAAAAAACTCCAAAACTATTTATTTTGAAATTATAAGAAAAATATTTTTGAAATACTCGCAATAAGCCTTTTTACTTGATATGTCACGAGTTACAATTTGCTAAACATTTATTTTTCAATTTTCCCCCAAAATGCGACCCTCATATTCAAAATTTTGAAAAAAATTTGATCTTACAAATAAATTGGACAGGGAATATCAAGAACCATTATATTTTGCTTATTTACTGCCAAATAGACCCAAATCTATAGTTAATAATAATATTATGAAGAGGAGAGATTTGAATTTTTGTATGTAACGAATAAACTTAAAAACTACTGGACCGATTTCAAAAATCCTTTTGTCGTTTGAAAGCCACATTATTTTTGAGTAGAATTTATTAATAGAAAAAATTATTGATCCTTAGAAATCCTTACTAAAACTGCTGAAACAAACCCAATGTATTAAAATATATTATAAAATGAAGCCGCTTCTATTGTCTGTTTATATACAGATCGCGAAAAGTCTATTCGAGACATACGACTTACACAAGTAAGACAACAAAAATATAAGAAAAACTACTTGAAAGAGAGGGAAAATTAATTGTTCGCAGTCAGCGTTGGGCGTGTGTTCAGTTCCAGATACCAATCTGATATGAATGTAGCGTTGCCAGTTTAGGATGCTTGGCGCTGGTTTCTCTGAACAGACGTTAACCGCGGCCGGCGACGTTTAGACGTTGTGGCTCGCGTTCACACGTCATCGTTAGCGGTTCAGTGGTTTCTCTAGAATCTGTTCAATGGGAGGTATCGATTGAGGCTGACGTCTTTTGACACCTAACTGGACTACAACAATGAACAAAATGTTGATAGCAGTGTTACTTGAAGAAGAGGAAGATGATGAATTAATAATGTTATCATTAAAAAAAGGAGAAAGACGAACGATATGTTTAAAAATCGAGAAAATGAAGGAGTATTTCGCAGCTTGATTTACACCTACCAATCTCTTCCCACACTTTATGTTTTAAAACAATATTTTTATAATCCACATGTGCGGCATCATATAAACTTGGATGGCTTCGCACTAATTCTATTAACAATTTGTACTGTTCTTTTTTCATTATGTTGTCGTCCGTCATAACGTCTACCCGCCAGAATGGTTCGAAGTAATATGAACCGACAGCCGTAGCGTAGCGGGTACTAGGGTTGCCAACTTTATTATAATAAAAATAGCATTGCTTGTGAAAATAATCGCCGAAATCGCTAGTTGTCATAGAGCGAGCGAAGCGAGCAAAAAGCGTACCGCAGGCAAAAATTTTGAAAATCGGCGATTTTTTTTTCGAATCGGCGATTTTTCTGAATGATAAAAATGACATATTTTAGTAATTTTGCACTTATCATGCGATCTATATTTTTATGAAAATTTTTCTTGGTACTTACCTACGTATTTTGACCTGAAAAACACGAATTTCTTAATATAATCGTGAACATATCTCTAGTTTTCGAAATAATTGATGCCAAAGTTTGAAATTTCACCTTCTATGTATGGCAAATTTTGGGCAAGTATTGTATCTTCTTAGAACCCAGGACATATTGCATACATTTACACATGTTAATTATGATTTTTGTCTGAGAAAGGCATCATAAATATATTATTTTTACGTAATTTTCCTATTATTTCATCAACTAGCCTACATAAACAACGGCCAATTTGATAACCTCTGTGCGAATCTTGAGCGAATAAAGGTGCATTCATAGCTGCTTTGTAGCAAAACGATATGTGTTCTCTCTCTTCAATACATGTCAAAAAGAAAGATAGATATCAATAAAAGAAGGTGAAATTTCGAACTTTGGCATCGATTATCTCGAAAACTAGAGATATTATGAAATTCGTGTTTTTTAGGTGAAAATACGTGAGTACCAAAAATTTTCATCAAAATATAGATCGCATGATAAGTGCAAAATTTCCAGATTTAAAATAGGTACTTACCTTTGAGAACTGGAAGTTCCTGCCATTGTTTCCTATATGTCTTTTTGTATTTAGAGCTCATGTTTTCGGAATTTTAAATTTTTATTCAAAATAAGTAATGAATTTCAAAATACAAGAACAACTGACAAATCAAACAAACGTCAATTCAGTGTCAATTGTCTGTATTGACAATAGTGGTTAACCTTGGTTAACCATGGATTAACCGGAAATGTTCTGTATGGGAAATGCACGATTCACAATAAAATAGTAATTTTCTCAGAAAGTAAATCCGCCCAAAATAGCCGGAGAGAATAACGACTATCGCCCAAAAAATAGCCCTTAGCCGAATCATAAATAGAACCGCCTCTCAAGAAAAATAATAGCCCAAATGGCGATTAATCGCCAGGGTTGGCAACCCACGTCGCCCGTTGACGCCAGCAGTAACCGACGGCGTGTCTATGAAACCGGCTCCATATTCTTTTGGGCAGAGCATTTGAACACGAGAGCCTATTTTCCCGACATATTCCAACGTTGCAAAATTTAGTAGTACCTAACATAACAATATTGAAATAAATATGTAAATATCAGAAAATAAGAAATAGAAAACTAAAAAAAACAAGAAAACTCAGGCCCAAACCTGGTTGATCAAAGTGAACTATGTACAGAAATATCAGAAAATAAGAAGAAAAAAAACTAAAAAAAAAACAAAAAACCTAGCACCTGACCGAGTTTCGAACCACGACATCTGAGTTGTAAGCTCAATACCCTACCAACTGCGCTAATCAGCTCACATTCAGATAAGTACATTTGGCAACTATTCTTCTCTCTCTCTCAAGTAGTATTCTCCTTGTCGTACTTGTGTAAATCGTATGTCGCGAATAGAAATTTTGCAATCTGCATGTATTACTAGTGACCCACCCAGGCTTTGGGTGAAATGAATTGAATATATATAAACGGTTTGACTGAATTCAATGAAATTGTGTGTATGTGTGTTCAAGTGAATTCAAGAATGGTTTGAATTCATAATTAATTACGGTAGGTGGCGCTGCTATCGACTACTAAACAAATGGGCCGATTTGATGGCATTTAGCATAGGATTTTTTTATACTGTCATTTCAATAATACTTTATTGATATTATTATTAACAATACTATCTGATTTTTCCCACAAGTAGCAATGTGATATTTTTCAATCAAAACAAAAACAGTCCACTAGATTAACAAAAATATAGATATATATATATTTGTAAAACCAATATTTTTTTGACGCTACTTACTTTTGGTAAAGGTTCAACAGGTTTAATATGTACACTTTCCAGATTAATAATTGTAGGAATAGACGGTCTAGATGCATATAAAAAAGGATTTGTCGTCAAAAGTAATAAACTCATATTTCTTTCGATATCTTCAATATAAGGCAGATTATTTCCTAAATATCTCCTCGCCAAAGCGTCAGATTTTGGTAGGATGACGAAGTATCGATAAAATCTAACAAAAAGATAATATAAACTACTTTTTAATCTTTCATAGAACGTCAATTGGCCGTGGTAAGGTAAAAACATTTCCGAATATAGAGATGGTGGATTAGGATTGCCCAAAGCAAAGTGACTACCTACAAAAAATAATCTGTCGATTAGTACAGGATGGACAAAAATATAAACAGTTGGTGTTTCATTTCTACAAGGCTGAAATCGTAATCAGCGGCCAAAAAACCCTACCAATCAATTTTGGTGAAAAAAAAAGGAAAGCTGTAAAGTAAATCGCACGGCTTACCTAGCAACATCTTAGCAACTGTCAATAGACGTCGCCATTTTATTCAAAATTTACTATTTGAAAACATTCGATATGGCCACGTTTAACTATGAAAAGCCCAAAGGGCTAAGTATATGTACCGATTATAATTGAAAAATGGATTTTCGATTATCAAAAATATATAAATAATGATTAAACGTTAGTTCTTTAATGTGCTTCTTTCATTGGTAATGGAGTTTACCAAGCACATCTAATTATGGAACTGTTATTTCTTATGCTTCTCATAAATACATGTACAAGTAGGTCGTAGGTAAAGTATAGTACGTAACACGGAATTACGCACTCGCCGCTACGCGGCATCGTAACTTTTCCATTCGTGCGTAAAATACTTCTTACCACACACGTTACGTAATATTATTGAACAGGTTAACTGATAGCAAATTTTTAACGTCAAATAAAAAGTACAAATGTCTGGTACGCCAATGGCTAGCTTTCTTACGCATTCATTCAAACGAAGATCCAATCAAACAACGTGAAAAAAAGTATCAGTAGTAATAACCCAAGAACATTGATAATTGTTCGAAAAAATTTTTTGACAGATTTCGAAAGCTTGTTGCTTAGAAACAGACCGACGCCGTAGGCTACAAGCAACAAGCTTGAGAACGTTGTAATAAAATTTTTGAGGATTCATCAATGTCCGAGGGTTATTCGGATGGAACATTTTTGCTAATTATAGGAAAAAACCAAATGGTGACATTTCGAAATATTAAATAATTGATACTTCAAAATCGAAATAAATCAATGTGTCCATAGCAACGTGAAAATAGCCCATGGTCTGTTATCAGTACTAATAGCCCAAGGACATTGATAATTGTTCGAAAAAATCTTATGACAGATTTCGAAAGCTTGTTGCTCGGAAACAGATCGACGCCGTAGGCGGAGGTCTGTTGCCCACAAGCAACAAGCTTGAGAAAGTTGTCATAAAATTTTTGAGCATTTATCAATGTCCGAGGGTTATTCGTATAGAACATTTTTTGTTTCAGTATTACAACCAAATCGTGACATTTCGAAATATTGAATATTCGAAACTTCAAAATCGAAATAAATCAATATGTATCCATAGCAACGTGTGAAAATTGCCCATGGTCTGTTATCAGTGTAATGTTGACATGATTGGCTGAGATTGTTCATATATTATAAAATGAGGGAATTTGATTGGTTTTTGGAATTGTCAAAAAATTTTCAGTGTAATAGTGACATGATTGAGTGAAATTGTTCATATGATAGAAAATGAGGAAATTTGATTGGTTCTTGGAACTGTCAAAAAAGTTTCGCTCTAATTTGCTACTAACAAATGATCAGGGTAATTTTGATACTATTGGTCAATTTGATTTTTTTTTTATGACGATTGGCTGACAGGATCGCTTGAATAATAATCTAGCCATTTATCCACATCAGTTGGAAACATTCGAAAAATTGTCGCTATTTTGTAATGTTCATCCTACACTATATTGTGTTCCTGTTATACTTATACCTAATGTGGATAATAAATGTATTATTATTATTATTATATATTTTTTCATTCAGGTGGAGTTCTTTAGAAAGAAACAGTTAGTTTCATCTTAAAAAGGCAAGAAGGTAAGTTAAAATGAACTTACCTATATATCCACCCATGGAAGATAAACCAATCAAAGGTGCTTCAAATTTTGCCGCAACACTGTATAATATGGGAGAAATATATGTTTGTGCAATAACCACATCAAATTTTCTACCAGAATCATTATAAATTTTGATAAACTCTTCATTTTTCAAAATAGCTTCAGCGAAATCGTAATGCATGGCAAATATCTTCGGTATTTTCGTATGCACTCCGTATATTTTATTCATATAAAATTGAAAGCCGTGTTTTTTAATAAGTTTATCATTGGTTCCACTTACATCAATCTCAGTTAAATTAACCAAAGACATATCTTTAAGCGGTTTTGGAGTCACCACAACAACTTTATGACCTTTTAAAGATAATTCTCTCCAAATAGGCTGAAATACTCGTTGATGACTCACCGCAGGCATTTGAAAAACACACAGTATACGGGCACTACTGACATATTTAATTATTATTAGAAATAAAATCAACTTATTCATTGTGGTTACTGTTAACGACTGGATTAGTTTTGTTTTGATTCGTCTTAAACAAATCGAGATAAAATTATGTGCATTCAATTTCACTAGGTGTAACTATGTTCAAGGATACTATACAGGGTGGCCGGATGAAAACAAAACAGAGCAATTATCAGGAACTACGTTAACGTTTTAAGAAATCGCAGAGACCCGACGATTTTGGATCGAAGGGGGGCACTTTTTTTTCGGTATTTCTGACGTTCATTAACTAACGGGGGGTTAGCATCACCTTAAAATTTTTAAATGGTATTAGGTCGAGTAACGATTCATTTCAAAGCCCTTTCAATACTCTTCAGAACAGTCTTTAAATTGTAAGATTCGGCCTAATTATTTTTAATGAATAATATTTTAAAATTTAAATCATTAGATTTTAATAAAAGGTAGAACGTGTCGCGGGACACATGGTGAGAACTTCAGTTCCTTTTAAGCAAAAATTATGTAATACATCTGACGTTATAGACAAACAATTTGCACATTCCTCGGTGGTCGAGTAGTATTCAAACCAGACTCTCACGCGGTAGACCCAGGTTCGATTCCCCGTGAAGAAGTTTTTTTTTATTGTTAATTTTATTTTTAAATAATTATTCTGCTTGATATTAATAACGACAACAGGTAGACGTTTGAAATATTTAGCAGAATATTCATTATTATAGATAATGGTACGGTACCCTTCATGAGGGAGTCCGACTGGCAACATCTATACTTATAATCGTATATTTAAAAAGGGAAACCGTAGCATTATACAAATTGGACATTCAAGAACTGTACGTTTACCAAACAAAAAATTAGTGGAAACATAAAATTGGATTGTTAAATTTTTAATTTGAAGTTATATTACAGTTCATAGAAATTTTTATTTTCTAGATTTTTTCTCAAGTGGGTCGTAGAAAAAATATGATGCTCGACTCGTGTGGATTGTCCATATCGCACTTGAACACTTCGTCCTCTTGCGATATGGCCATCATATCCACACTAGTTGCACAAACTACTATTTCTATCAAAATATGCCCTTTTACAACCTGCCAAATGTCAAATAAATTTATCCATCCATTTAAAAGTTATCGAATTAAAACATTCAAGTTTTCAAAATTTCAACACCCTGTATTTCGAAAAGTAAATGTGCTAGACCCCTTAATCCTCATATCATTTTGTCCAATTTTACGAGAGGAATCTACATGCAAATGTTGTAATCACCCTTAACGTTCGAGATGCTTATACCATTTTTTGCGCGATCGTATTGAAATAAACTCCTAATAAAATAATTTAAATTTCTTCGAAATGAACGAAATGTCAAGAGTGACATTTATACTTCTCGATCAGTTTAAAATATATTTTGCATTTTGGTGAAACTGTTTTTTTCGACGTCTCAACGGTAAGTAAATCACTTACCGACTTGTTAAACTTAGAAACCAGTAAACACAACCTACCGTCCTGACAACCGATGCTGTAAATAAACAAAAAAGATCAATCATTCAAGTAGATCACCAGCACTGCGAATACCAGCTGTGCATAGAATTTTAATATAGCGTCGGTGGTTCAGTGGTAGAGTGCTCGCCTTCCTCGAGGGCGGCCCGGGTTCGATTCCCGGCCGAGGCATATGAATCGCTGCTTCGTAAACGAGAGAGAGCACACGCACACAAGCAAGGCACATAACGAATCAACGTAACATAACGTAACGGTCAGATCTTTTGCGTCGCGACCCCCGTCGCTCAAACATAACCTGACGTAAAGAACTAAAGTTCCAAAAGTTTTTGAAATTGGGATTTCTCTCACTTTTGTCAAAATACTATAAATGACACTTGGTTTGAATGTTTTTTCTCCTTTTTTTATTCAGCTTAACGTGCATGTGACAGCTATGGCCATTAGCACGAGTAACATTACAAATATATGATGTAGCATAGGTTGACAAATGAAAAACAATTGTTGTAATCAGTAAATAAAGTGAGTGGTATTATATCTTTTTTATGAACTGCTCTTCCTCCAGGAACTGGATCGCCTTATCCACTTGGCTTTTGTTATTCAGGATGTCTTCTATATGTTGGGTTTTATACCAAGGTGGGCACTCAGAGAGGATACGTTTTATTGTTAGCTTCGTGTGGCAATATTGGCATTCTGGCAGAGAAGATGATGTCATTATATATCCATGTGTAAGTCGAGTGTGTCCAATACGTAATCTACGAACAATAGCCATTTTTTGTCTGTATAAACCAAAGTAGGTAGGTTGGTTCACTGTTGGTTGAATTTAACATATTACAATTGAAGTTACTTGTTCCCAGTGATTTTGCCAGGTGGTTAAATTGAGTTTTTTAAAGTAGGCCTTCACATCTCCAGATATTTGTAGATCAATGATGTTGGAAAGAGCGGAGTTGGTAATTTGGTCCCCCAATATGACCCTACAGATATTTAGGAGGTAATTTGGTCCCCGTGACCGGCAAGTATAAGTAATCTGGTCCCTATAGAATAAACATATACCTATATAGTTTCTCTAAGTACGCTAAGTAGGTACTTAAGGGGTACTTTGACAAGTATAACGCAAAGACTAGTATCTAAATAATAGAGAGAAATAAAACAAAATTTTTATTCAGTTTTTATTTACTACTATTAAATAAATGTTATTAAACGATGCAAATGTCAATGATACACATGCTAGAAAATGAAGTCTGTCTATCTCACCGCTTTGGTATCTCTCAATGATATTTTCAATAAATTTCTGGCGATTTTTAACACTAACGTCTCTAACTTAAGGTTTTAAATCAATTTAACATAAGTTTTAATTTGAAATTCATACAATTTTTCAAGAAATGTTATTAAATTAGGATGTGTTTTGTAGAAAGAGTCATTGAAAGTTCGATGAAAAGCTTCGCAGGCATTTGTTGTCCGAGTTAGATCTGCTGAATTTTTGGCCCACATTGTCGGCGTAAAATGAGATTGGTCATCAATATAGTTTTCAATCGAATAATCTGAATACTTTTCCAACCCTGTATCGTCCGGTCTGTTTTCATTTAATTCGAAGGCAATGCATTCACCGACTTTATCACCTAGACCAAAACGTGAACGTAACCAACGTAACCATGCCTGGGCAAGATGGAACCGGCAACCAATTATTTCGGCGGAAGGCCGCACTTCCCGAACCGTTTTGTGAATACCCATCTCAAAATCACACACAACTTGATTGATTGCTAAAACAATATTGATTTCGGAACACTTATCCAGAATCTGCTGGTAGATTTTCTTTCAATGCTGAGGGAATAATTTTTGATGTTTTTTCGGAAACATCTTCAACAGCTTTTCTTTTGCAGGAAGCAGAAACTATTTGACTATTCAAGGTAGAAATATCTGCAGGATGGCAGTGTTCCGACGAAGATTTGGTTACACAAATTGCACTACACCGAGTGTATAAACACACTTTCTGTTGGCACATTTCCAACAAGTTTCGTCTGTAGTTTCCAATTTTTTATGTAAACTATACTTGTAGTTATGGATTACAAGTAAATTTTTCGTTACCTATTATCCCGACGTGGGAAGGAACCCATATAATGGTGACTGTTATGTTTTGAATTCTGAGCAGTTCATATCTGTCATGTGTATCTTGGGCTATAGGATGACTGGTAAATGCGTTTTTTATCGAATGTATAGAGGATAAGGAATCTGTACATATAGCTATCTGTGAATTTGTGTATTGTTGCACAGATTTAAACGCTTGTAAGATAGCGAATATCTCGCCTGAATGCATCCAACTCCAACTTCAGTCTTTGACGCATAAGTGTATAATTGTGTATGGATAGACGGACAAACATTGGAAAGTAGTAATCTTTTCGCAGGTGAGATGAGCCTGCGGATTGGTATTATTTGTTTTTTGATTGTGATAGACGGCTGATTTTTCATAAGATTATCAACGACGGATACTGAAGATAGATAAATACATATACGATTATTGGAAATGCGGGAAGCGAAGCTTATTCCTTTTGGAGTTACGATTTCGCCGATTGCCTTGATGTAGTCAAAAAGGACGACTTCTAGTAGAGCATTCATTACGATTGCTTGACTTCTGCTTGGGTATGATGTAGGTAATTGCACTTTATTTGGTGTGTTTCTAGTTACTGCTGCAAAGCTAGGACCAGCTACCAGCGGTTTGAGGTTGGATAGTGGAAGCCATATTTTGGTTATAATATTTCGGATACCAAAATATTAATTGTGTTCGGCCAGAAGGACTGGCCTATTTATTTAGTTGCCGATGTGTGTAATTGAAGTAAATCGACTTACCAAAACTGATAATAAAGAACCAGCACCAGAATGTATACATTGCCATGTTTCTCTTTGTATAGAACATATTATCTTAGAGTGTCCCGAATATTCTAGAAATAGAAGACAGAATAATTTAAGTGCGGTATTCAAGGATGTGCTCACCAAAGACACAAGTGCTCTAATTAAATATTACAAAGACATTAATTTGTATAACAAAATTTAAAAATTATCTATAACACAAATACAACACATACTACTTGTCCTCCTGCTAATAACTCTTAGTAGTTTATGCGGGCATGTTTGTACTAAATAAAAAATTTTTTTAAAAAAACTGATAATGAAGGATCTTGAGAAACTGAAATACACATTTACTAACGCGTATTTAATGATTTTGACTAAAAACCGACCTAAACTAGAGATACGTGTTTACTCGTTCACTGCCAAAACTCGAATCCGGTTTAAATGTTGATTTCCTTAATTTGTATTTTTTCATCACATAAAAAATAAACACTATATGAACGCACGAAGAAGAGCAAGAGCCCGTGAACCCCAGACCTTCGTTATTTTATAAAAGCTGAAAGTTTGTCAGCGCATGCTCCCAACACAGGTAAGAACGATGGACTATTATGAAGTTTGGGTTACCGTGGCTTTGGCAGGTAAACGGTACTAAAGGTGTGTGAAATACCGATCTAAATTCATCAAATAATAAAGTGTGATTTTTTGGTATTACCTTCAGAATATTATTAAAAATCACGTTATTGATTTCCAGACACTTAACATCGTGGCAACCCCTTGCCAGACACCCCTAATGTTCATGAAATTATAATGCTACTTATGTTATACTATAAAAGCTGATTTTTATATATAATACTTAGGTGATAATTAGATGATGTTTCCTCATCAGCCAGACATTTTTGATAGTTCCAACCCCTTGCCAGACAATGATGTAGGGTCGCTGTAGGAGCGAGCGCGAGTGAGATGGCGAGATAGGTCAACCTTTATTAACAACGGGCATAGAACGAATTACACCTGAATATTGGGTGAATGCTATTTCCCATGTAATTGAGGAAGAAGATAATGTGGCAAACCAACATACAAATATTAAATTTTCAACATTATCTCATGAGATCTTTTTTGATAAGTATAACATTTCTATTGTAGCCTGATGATGGTAATTTTGTACCGAAACTAGTTGCTGAACAATTTGTCCTTTTGGTGGACATTATTAAAATTGTGGTTTGGACTTTGAGTTTTATTGATCCTTCTTGTTTGAATAATATGATCCCATATGATTCCAACTTAGGTGGATATATTGTATAAAGGTTGCAACGCGTCCAAAAAAATGTTTTCTCCAAAATATTAGTATTCGTTTATTATTATATAACTTTTGTTCAGGATGGCATGGGCCACATTTTCCAAAAGATTAGTTGGAGGTCCATTCAAGACTGAAAGTAGGTATTTATCTAATACGAAACGAGAAAATAGACCGCGAAATATAGCCTGAAAATGACCATTTTACAATGTCTCCCTCCAGGTGGCTGATTTTCCTTGACAAGAGGGATAAATTGATGTAGCATAAGATGCACTCATCCTGGTCTCTGAAGTCGTTACGGAAAATAGTTTAACGAGAGGTAAGAAAGGTGTGATTTCAGTGAAAATAACGTTTTTCGTAGATATCTTTTTACCCTTCAATTTTACATAAAAAACGCTTACAAATTCTTTTTTTCTCCACAAAAGATCTGCAAAACTAGACTTTGCACGTCAAAAAATATCGATTGCGTCCAAAGCTATGAGCAAAAAACCATTATTTACAATAATATTAATAATATTTATTTACGTAATTAGTGGGATATGGACATTATTAAGGCACATATGTGCCTTAGTAATTCCTATCCCTCGTATTACTTACAAAATTTTATCTACAATTGTTTATTAGTATTAGTATCTATTATTAACAGTAAATCATAAAATTTTATTAAAAAAACCTCAATCCAACGTATTGTTATTAATATTGACTGCAAACATGAGGTACCTACTGTAGATCAAATTTTGTGACCATAGCAGCAAAGACGAACAAAGATGTGGAAACAAAATAAATTAGTTAGTTATGTCATTAAATTGTCAAAGTATGATGAACAAAAATCTATAAAAATAAGTTCAAGCGAAGACAATCTCCCTTCGGATATTGAAAATACAGCTTCATGTGTTATTTTAAATATTTTTAACTCTGGTATTAATATTTTTCTCGACTCTTGTTATCGCACAAATGCGATAATGTATTCAAAAACGCACTAGTGCGGTAATATACGTCATTATGACACTGAAAATAGTGTCAAATCGTACCCGTTACATGACAGTTGTAGATAAATAAACTTAGAACCCGAACCCACAAATAACGTGAACGAAATCTGGATTAGTTTGCAAATTATGACTTTATAAACAAATTAATTGACTATCCTCCTGTACGACACTGCGCATCACCCTTCCTCATGCGGTTTGTTTTGTTTATAGGTAGATTTCACTGTGATAAGTCATGTGTAGTTAATATTTTTCAGAAATATGCAATTCCACAGTAATGGACATGCTCGTTTCTACGATTTATAAATATAGAATTTTTACTAGTTCATGCGTCCTTCGCTGAACCTTCTTCTATAATTAAACCCGTAGAAGAAGAACGTAATGGAACTGGTGTAACTACAAGTTGCTGGGACTGTTGTAAACCAACTTGTTCATGGATAGAAAATATCAATACCCCCACAAATATACCGGCAAATTCATGTGCAAAAGAAGGACACACTATAAGTGATATCCACGAAAATTATGGATGTGTTTGCTACTGCTCTCTTCACTGGAGTTGCTGATACAAGCTAATGTTGTTATGCTCAAATCCTTGGAAAGCAGGTGGTAGTGGAAGTTACTAATACTGGAAGCGATTTGCATATGAATAAATTTGATACTGCTATCCCTGGAGATGGAATTATTTCAGGTTACTTTTGTTGTTGCTATTTTTTCCAGGAGGTATTGGTTTGTACCATAAAGACTGAACAGCGCAGTGGAATACTCCGGATTTGGGGTTTGGGATCGAGATCACGGAGTAACTAATGAAAGTAAATGTTATACAATGCCAGAAGGTTTGCAAGATGGTTGGAGATTTAGATTCGATATAATGGAAGGATTCTCAAATCCGTTTGTTTCCTTCTACCAAGTTGTATGTCCACAGGAATTGGTGCAGTTAACAGGATGTAATTCTTAAAAATAAATACATATTTAGGCTTTTTATATATTTATTGAGAAATTTAATCATCATACAACACCATATCAATTTTGTAATCGGTATGTTCAGTCGGTATCGTTTCTAGAACTTGTTCTTTGAATGCTACTGCTATTAGAGCCGGTGGATTGGTTTGTTTTTGACATATTGCCTCCAAAAATCTGTCATAATATCCCCCTCCGTGTCCGAGTCGGTCACCGTGCTTGGTAAACGCTACACCTGGTAGAATTATTAAATCCAGTCCTAAACAAAAACATTAAAATTAATACTCAAAAGGAGATTTAAAACACAGATAGGTTCTGGACCCATTGAAGCACGCTGCTCTCCTTTTGGGGACAGTGACTTTGCCCCCTAATTGCCTTTGCGATATGAGTAGGCTGGTAACAACACTAAGAAGAGTCTATTTTGACTGCCCAACTCTTGTAGACTTTCTCAACAGTCCAAAGACAGTTTAGAATTTATCCGCATGTAGCTGATTGGTGCTAAGGATAATTCTGGACAGAAGAAATTTTTTTCTGAGTGGGCGATGCACCTTTGCATTGTTAAATTTTTACATACAAAAATATGAACAATTTCTGAGCTATTGTTTTTCATGGAATTTTCCTAAACAATCTGGATAGAGATGTACTTTGCACTTTTCACATAAATAAATTGTGTTACTTTTACAAAAATGACACTTTTTTCTGGCACTGTCAATGTCTCTTACTCTGAAGTGGCCAATATTGTTCCACCTTACGTCAGTTGGTAACGAACTCCTAGGTCTTCCTTAAACGACGTTAGATGCTGCAACAATTGGGGCGTTTTCAGTATTTTCTGCTTCCACTAAATTTTAGTAAGGAGAGAGCTAAAGTGGATCTACATGCAGGTTGTGATTTTTTGGGTTCATTCACAATGTTCTCGACTTTCAAGTTTATGTTGCAATAAATCCCTTCTCTATTAACAAAAATACCAACAGTCTACTTGATTCTAATGTTTCCAGTAACACCCCTCGAAACGGGCGGCCTCAAATTGGACGCTAACTACCTGTAGCCCAGAAGAGACACCCTTAAATTGAACGCTGCCGGAAGGATTATGTCCTTCAAGGAGTAAGCTTATATTTGATCAACCGGGTTTGGGCCTGGGTTTTCTTGTTTTTTTTTTAGTTTTCCATTTCTTATTTTCTGATATTTTTATACATAGTTACACTTTAATCAACCGGGTTTGGGCCTGGGTTTTCTTGTTTGTTTTTTAGTTTTCTATTTCTTATTTTCTGATATTTTCATACATAGTTACACTTTGATCAACCGGGTTTGGGCCTGGGTTTTCTTGTTTTTTTTTAGTTTTCTATTTCTTATTTTCTGATATTTTTATACATAGTTACACTTTGATCAACCGGGTTTGGGCCTGGGCTTTCTTGTTTTTTTTTTTAGTTTTCTATTTCTTATTTTCTGATATTTTTATACATAGTTACACTTTGATCAACCGGGTTTGGGCCTGGGTTTTCTTGTTTGTTTTTTAGTTTTCTATTTCTTATTTTCTGATATTTTCATACATAGTTACACTTTGATCAACCGGGTTTGGGCCTGGGTTTTCTTGTTTTTTTTTAGTTTTCTATTTCTTATTTTCTGATATTTTTATACATAGTTACACTTTGATCAACCGGGTTTCCGGGTTTGGGCCTGGGTTTTCTTGTTTTTTTTTTAGTTTTCTATTTCTTATTTTCTGATATTTTTATACATAGTTACACTTTAATCAACCGGGTTTGGGCCTGGGTTTTCTTGTTTTTTTTTAGTTTTCTATTTCTTATTTTCTGATATTTTTATACATGGTATAACATACATTATACATGTGTCAGTTGTCCGTGTCATTTTGGGTCAAAAACAAAATAATACAGGTAGAAGGATTAGTACCTAGGTACCTAGCGTCGAATTTAAGGGTCTACTAGCAGGTGCATAAAGTGAGAAAAAGATTAAGTGAAATTTTACCGTCGAATTTATGCACGCCCCTCGAAACAAACTGGCGTAGAAACGCAGTACGTGCCATTCGTCTGCTGACCTTGACCAGTTTAGGTATTCCGCTTTTTGGCCAAGGTTCGTAAATACGTTGTTCAGTCTTTTGTTAACATTTTTAACGAAAATAACCTTATTTTTTTGTTTTTCTTTTTCATATAGCGTGAAACGTAGTGGAGCAATCTCAATAGTTTGTGGGAATAAATTGTAGATAATTGAAATATTCGTATATCGTATATACGAGCAAAATGAGTGGTCAAGAAAGTCAATCGGATAATTAGGAACCGAGAAAATCAGGAAATTTTTTTGAAAAATTGATATCTTCGTCATTTTTCAATTGCAAGAGCTGAAGCTTGGTACAAAATAAGTTCTTCGCCTATGCCGGAGAGCCAGAGCCAAAAAAACTGTTTCAATTTCTAAAGGCTGG
>CAJUYI010001147.1:0-21621 GCA_910591695.1 Galerucella pusilla
TTTGAATACCGAGATATAAAACTTGGAGTGAGAAAAAATAAATATTGAATGTGAACTAGCAAAGACCGATTCTGACTTTTTGTCGGCATGATCGACTTTACCTTATTAATAGGTCTAGCACGGTTTTGCTTTTGAGGTCCGACGCAGGGCCGCCAGCAGTTGATTTATGGGGTACCCAAAACTACCGCAAGCACAAATCAAAAACCACAGATTTATGTTTCCAATAACGTATATCATCATTACGTGCACTGCCAATTCTTGCAACAACTTTTTGAGTATTTCCTTACCTCTACCGACATTCACTTTTCTAAATGAAAACTTTTCTTTTATTTGCTGTTAAAAAGTTATTTATTAAGTTAGCGCTACATTTCTCCAATATAAAAACTGACTCGAACTACAATTTATATTTCAAAAATAACCATAAATAAAAATAAAAAATGTCGATATGTAGACAGGAAAAAAAATGAGAAATACTTTTCCAGTTTAAAAATAATATAAAAAATGTTGACTAACTACAGTTGAAAGGAATCACGAAGAATTCTAGCAGCAAACAATTTTGACATTTACTATAAACATAGTTTGCAAATTTCTATCCAAAAAAACTGTAAACTGCTTTTTCAATGTTTTGGTTCTTTTCGCTCAAGAGTTTCATTGAATGCTGAAGGTTATGAATGCAATCAAAATGTATACTATAGGCAACAGTTCTCGACAAAGTGTATAACATATTCTATATTATCAAAATCTTGTTATTCACGCTATCTATTCGCCTTTAAGAAAATAAAAAACAAGAATTCACCTTTGCTATATTAGTGTTCACTCAACGTGCTTACTCGTAGAAAAAACTGTATAGAATACCCAGCAACTGCTGTGTGTAGTTGTCATAAGTTATGATTGAAGATATCATCAATAGTTCCACCAAAAATGGATTGGTAACTGAAATTTAACATTGATGATTGATAGCACTTCCTGGTATTACCGGAAACCAGCTGATGCATTCAGGTAATCCTGGAGAAATCATTTGGTTCATCGAAGGTTCCAAATCAATCGATGGCACTCAAGCTTGTATAGATGGACCCAGATGAAAAATGTTTTGTATCCTTGGCCAATACACGTGTTTCAAGCGTAAACGATTGCCGATTGCCGATACAGGTTATAGTATTGATGGAAGCATTAGAAGAGGATAGTACCAAAAATTTAAATATTCATTGACAGCCAGACTCCACTTAAAACTCTCAGTAATCCAACAAGGTCTAGACTGGCAAAAAACTGTATAGAATCCCTCAACATGCTAGCAAGAGACAACAAAGTGTCTTCAATATGAGTGTGGGCACATGAGGGGATTGCAGGTAGTGAAATGGCAGACCAGCTAGGTGAAGAAAGCTCTAAAGGAGACTCCATACAGTTACTGAACTGGTAACTGTAACATCTATCGCAAATAAAATCGATATATTCCCACTTAACTATCTCTCCTGATATATCATGACATGACATCCATACATATTGGCATGGCCCCACATTTGGCAAAGCCAAATTTCCGATTAACGTGGGCAGTCTTTTAATTGTATTTGGTCTGTGCTTGGAGGAACCTATAATCTTTTCAAGGGAATTATGTGTCGGGGGAAAGTTATTCAACGTAAAAGAGAGGTAAAGAGCATGTCAAGATAATCAGATTTCGGATTCCATGGAAACTGTAACGCCATTTGCAAGTGACTACTCGTATTCGGAGATAAATTAAAATAAATGATTTTCCATTCTAAAGGAGAAAAAGTTTAGTTGCGGTCATATTTTTTTCGATGATGTAAGGAAATTTGAAATATTTGGTATGCGGTGTACGAAAGTTTACGTGAGGCACATATCAAAAAAATCAATACCCACAAATTTAACGACAGACGTTCTTTAACTGAATTACTTTCAAAAAGCACGGAGTTTTTTCTTTTTTAACCTCTTTTAACTCTCACAGCACCTACATGTCTATTCACATTTGGAATATTGACGAACGTAGTCATTGAATTTTAGTCCCTTCTCAAGTAGTTTTCGGAAAGACAGATACTCAATATTATATCATTTCAGTATTTATAGCTCTATCTGTTAATGTTTATGTTACAGAACGGTTAATTTTACCACGTGTATTTGTAACTAGAAATGTAACAAGAAAAGTTTCTTCAACTGTTTTCAGGTAGGAATTCTCCAGGAATTTTCCTCCTATCCAGCTTTTTCACAAAGGTTAACTTATTTTTCAACAGATGGTCTGGTAGCTCGACCAGTTGTCGGCTGTTATAATTTTATTGGGGTTGTATGAAGGTTTGACTAGGGATGATAAATATTATTCATATTTTCAAAAACGATGAATATTTAATGAATTTAAAATATAAGTGATGTGAAAAACATCCAATTTCCTTTGTTCTGTAACAAATTACCCATTTACGCAATACATGTGGAAGTCAGTACAATTATTTTTAAACATAGTTCCTAATTAGGTAATATAGATATTGAGTAAAATAATTGGCAATATAAACTCAACACAACCAGCGAAAGTGAAGCATTGTTCAAATAATGCAAAAACAAAAATAACTCTGACGCTTGCTCTTATTTCAAATTAACAAGTTTTTAAACACTATTTGGTTGATTGATTAGTTCGGCACCTCAGCCTTTAGGCTTTCTGTGCTCTTGGTTGTGCTGTTGATGTGAAGAGACCAGTAACATAGATCGGGTCCAACAGTCTTTCCACTGGATACGTCCTGGAGACATCCTCTCTTGGATACTCTAGTCCTAGAAGTTTATACCTCCAGTAAGACAATGCCTTAAATTCGAAGATAATGAGAGTATGTTTCCTCCTCTTCCTCACACAACTGACAAATAGGTTCCTGTATGCATGTGCTACGTTAGGGTGAGTAATCCCGTCACTCTCCTTATCTGGCTCCTGCTGAGGAGTTTGCAGTGTTTCTGTCTAGCACGTATCTCCAGTACAACTGATGTTTAGTTTGAATTCACCAAGATGTACAACCACGTACAGCAATTTTCGATATCCTAAATTGCCTACAATACCTTTGTGCCCTGGAACCCACTTACTCTATTATGGTTTGCCAGGATTGAAAGCTTTGGTAGGCAGTCTCAGAACAGCCCAGATCTGATCTGAGGACGTGCTAGAGATTTTGGTGCTGCCTGACTATCCGAGAGTATAAAGATCCTTCAGCCTTTATATCCCCTCACGATAGATTTCTGCTTGGAGTGCAGACACAATTAACTTCCCCAACGATGCGAAAATATTGCACTTGGTTCTAGCACCATGTACTCCAGCTCATGTGCTTGTGTTTGTCATGGATCCGTTTGTGTACCACACCAACGTTCCTTCTCGATAATAATAACATATTTATTGCTAAGAACTGGCTACAATGATCATTAGTTGGCTAGACTGAGAGTAATGAAAAAGTGAAAACTCATCCATTTAATATGAAGGATCTCAATTTGGGTATATTCTAGATGTATGGGCTTATTGTCACCATTGCTTCCCCATGTGTAATATTTTGCACCAGAAGCATGAACAAATCTTGATGTTGTATGGTGATAACACAGTATGCTTCCTAGGTACCTCCATAAGCATAAATAACTATTCCAATTAGTTAACGTTCTGTTACGGTTCGCCCTGAAAGAACAATCGAATTAAGTAAGGTGTAGCTTGGATGCATAAAGGATAAATATATTTAGTACCTTGATAATGTTTTTAGCTATAATAATCTTAGGAATACACTGAAAATATTTTTATTCAAGTGGGAGGAACAAATCCTCATTGATTGACATAAATAATTAGTTTATAGGTTAACCTTGGTGAGAGTCTTTTTCAACGTACTCATGTGTCTTGATTATTTGGGTCATCAGTTAGCCATTTGACCTTGACCCCGACTTAATAGGTGAAAGACCTCATATAACTTTTTCAAGGCCAATAACATAGGTCAATGGCCTAAAACCACCATTTTGTATTGTGCTTTTTCCAAGTCTAGAAGGTTGTTCAACCTACGTTAGCTACCGTTTTGTGATTTGGAAAAAAATCAACAATCAGGGATTCTCCTATACAAAGTGAGCATGTATGCATGGATTTAGTTCCTGATTTCACAAAAATGCATCACTTAAAGGTCACCCACCATCTAGGGTAAGTAATCCAACCGATATCGATTGAGACTAATCGCCAGTACTAGTTATCTATATTTTTTTTTCTTCCTTTTTTTTCGGTTTTCTTCTTGTTGTCTGTTTTGGATTCTTCTTTATTTGGTTCTTCACTTGTGTTACCTTTTTCGTTCAAGAATAAGTACTTGGAGTATAATCGTATAGTTTACTTATCGCTATCCTCTCATGGTTTGGTAACTCCAGCTGCTACCTACTAGCTTCCAGCTGACTACTGCAACTACGGAGCGGAGTACCATCTGTAGGTAACCCCACTAGGACTTCAAGACATTTGTACACCCAAGTAAGACCTTTCCAGTTTATACATTGATTGATGTCAATAGTCTAGACCTCATCCTTCCTGTACCGGCTAATTAGTGACAGTAAAACTCATCAAAACTGTGGAAGTGATCCTCACCGTACAGATTATCTGGACTCCATTCAGGTTTTATTATTTAAATTTTTCCATTAACTGAGTCAAGTGTATCTAGGTGTAGTTATAGTATATCTTGTGGAGTCCATCCTATACTGACTAACAATAGCCATAATTCATTATCTGAAACAGATGTAGTGAGTAAATAGTTATAAGTTAGATAATCTAAAGGTAAATATCACCTTGCAAGCAAAGTATCCATGTGCTAATAATTATAATAGAATACTTACCTACGTGGAAATAAATGTAATCCCAGAAGTATACTTTTGCGGAATCTCTCCAGATAAAACTTTCAGTTGTCCATTTTAATATCATTAATATTCACCTGTTTAACTTACAAAGCAAGCCTAACGCTGTCAATAGTGTCACTCTTTTATCAGTACGTTCACACCGAACCATTTGTTTTATACATATAAAATAGATCATTTACTCTATCGAGTAGTTCAATTGCACCATTACACCCAAACTACATTAAAGATCACAGAGTATCCCCCTCGCTAGAGGTGTGGTACTTTAAATTTTCCTTGATACGGTTTTACCCAGCCACTCTCCGCATCGAGAAGTCCGGGATATAGTTATATTTGAATCAATTCATAAATTTGAGGAAACAAGTTAGACCCTCCTTTACGTTTTGCTACCTTCTATTCTGTGGCCGTTTAGGGGAAAAGTAGGAAGCTAACAGTTCTTCAAATTTAGAATATAAAATTCATAGCGCTCATCTGCAGATCACGGCCAATAGTAGACGGGAGCCGCACAACAAAAATGATTTTCACACATGTTCGATCTAAATTTCAACCCCACTCTCAATTGATACACATATATTTGTTCCCATATTGAATATATGCTTCAAATTTTCTATAACCCGAACGTTAGTTGATATTTCTCGACTTTAACTACACGCAAATATTGCATCAATTATGTTTGTTTTCCAGCGTCCATGCAAATTTACACTAGCCTGAGTTCAAATTACAAAGGCTCATTTTTTCACTCAAAAAAGTAGCATCACGTGTCTGTCGTAACCACAACTTCAGCATCGCAACATACTTCCGGAGCTGCTAAAACCGCATTCGCACAACTTCCATAGCAATTCAATCACAGTATTAAAGTGGATGGCGAAAGGTGACAGTGTTGGAATGTGGAGAACGTCCCAGGCAGAATGTGCAATTGTTGCAGATACATACTGAACGTGATGTAACTACCAAAGAAATATAAATTTATTTAAATTGTATATGAAGCCAAAGTAAAAACGTGTTTTTGAATTGCAACTATAGTTCTTAACGAGTCAAAATTAAAATCAATTATGTTTTTTTTTTTGGGGGGACAGACTCTGTAGCAGATCTGGGAGTGATAAAATATAAATATTATCTCTACTTTCCAGTTATAGGATATTAGTCAGTGTTTCTTCCACAAGGTAACTTACAATCGTAACTTTGATGTAGTACCGTTGGAGGAACGCTTTACTTTTTCATAGCACTGGTGTGTAGCGTAAATAATCTCCGTCAGTAGGTAATCTTTTATCAAAACCTCGTCCTAAAGACATATTTTTTTGTCTTTTGCCAGTCTAATAAGCCGTATATTCGGTGTTGTATGTTTTATTATTTGCACCATTTCATTTCATTAAAAATTTTTTACCGCAGCAATATAATAAAGTTTATTACTGGTATAAATTCGGCGTTAGTTTTATTGTTGAAACACATTGAGTAGAAATGTATTGCAGTGGCCTTATACGGTTATATTGTTTTGTCGGCGTTT
Organism: Galerucella pusilla; assembly: GCA_910591695.1. Classification (NCBI taxonomy): domain Eukaryota; kingdom Metazoa; phylum Arthropoda; class Insecta; order Coleoptera; family Chrysomelidae; genus Galerucella; species Galerucella pusilla. The sequence goes on from CAJUYI010001147.1 coordinate 6,344, forward strand.
ATAGCGTGATTTACAAGAATCATTCAACATCTAAGTTAATATGAGCAAATACTATTATGCAAATGAAGTTAAAATGTAGCTGGACAAAATCATGAAAATTTGTCTATTTGCGACTTGAAGATTGAATAGTTTGGGGTGTAAAGAATACAGTAGGAAAAACGAACTGTACAAGCAACAGCTACAGTAAAGCTAGTTGCCAGCTACTAAAAGTACCATCACCCAGCATTGTGACGACTGGCTGATACCAGTTTAGTCGCGGATACGCTCAGAGATAATAATATACACGATACGCTGTCAAAGTGGTCAAATAAAACTGACTGGCTGCAACTGGTGTGAGTGGATCGCGTGTCCTGCTAGTAGTCGCTGTCTGCTACCAAAAATTGAACATGTGATCACACCAAGGGAAGAGAATTGTATTGAAATACATTGCACCTTTATATCTGAATTATTATAGAATCTGAGCTCTAGCTTGGAAGAATTAATGATGTGGTCGAGGTTAGAAAAAACTACAACAAAAGGATTGGAAATAAATTAATTATTGATCTGAATGATGCTATTTCAGTAAGAAAAATGAATTAAGTGAATGCTGCAGAAGCGACATACTGCATTTCCAAGTTGGTTTAACATCAAAGAAAGGGAAACATTTACTCCAATTGTATAATTCAGTGAACATCAGGAATGGCTCTCAGATTAATAGCATCGCATCGAAAAATTGACGTTTATACTAAACCTCAATTCACCCATTCAGTTTTCTTCCACTCCATAAATGCATAACTTTCAATCAACGAGACTGAATCCCTGAGATATAAAGCACCTGTGTATAATTGCGGCATTTCCGTAAAGTGCTTCTTTAATTGTTCCACATCGAATATTCAATTGGAACAACTCATTAAAATTGTGATATTACCTAAAGATTTCTATGTTTGGCGTAAAATTAGTGAACGGTAGTTGTTAGGCCAGGTCGAAAATATAATTCTGATGCAGAAATACTTGAATACAACGTCTGTCAATCAATTCCCCCACAAGAAATGCTTCTGTGAAATGAAGGGAAGAAAAAATATTTCAAGTGCAGGTTTTTAGTATAAATATTCGAAGCAGAGGTCTTATTCATCAAATTCACCTTAAAACCTACAAGGAAGTGCTCTGGAACCGCTACTTATAGACTGAGATAAGGCTAAGGTTTGAAATGAGTGTGTCAAATTTGGCACTCCACTGTCTCTCGCACTATTGTAGCTAACATCTATTCTTATCCCACCATACAAATTAAGCTTCTTCAGTAAGCAGATGAGTTCAACTGGTCAATAATATTCAAGTTGCATCGGAACGGACAGAAAGTTGCATCAGTTATTTGACATTAAAATGTAGTTCATTGAGTAACAATATAGTCAGCAAATAATAATTGGATTTGTTTATCAACAAAGCATTTGTAAGTGAAAATGATGATATTAAACAACAGTTCATTGGTTTTGAGTTAACCATAATAAAACTCGAAGAAGGCCAGCTTGTGCTTACCAAAAATCAATATAACATAATATAGATAATGCATTCATTTGGGATATAAAACATGGGTGTCTTTTGATGGATGTTTCCATTCGCGATAAAACCTGTAAGCATCGTGTAATAGGTACTGGCCTAATGGTACTTTTAGGGGAACGTTTGTTTCAAACTATCTTCCATTTCGCATAAACGTAGCTGTAAGAATATAATATGTGTCGATGGTAGCGCCGTGCAAATATGAAAGAGATTTTAATAGATGCATTACCATTTATAATTCTAGGGAATAGTCCACGATGGAAATTGAATATATGGAAGAATTGAGGTTGAATATCCGTATTAAAATTATAGTAATTCAATCTCAAAAGTTATTGTTGGGTATTAACTTTAAAAACTAATAATGTGGAGTCGTTATTATTGGTCACATTATTCCCAACTTCATAAAAATAAACAGGTATTTTCGTATTTTTTTAATAATATGTTGAGAGCAGCCAACAAATTAAATCACGAAGCTGCAGCTGGAAAGTTTGCATTATTCAATTTTGTATCCAAAACATGTTTTTGTTATTAAAATCAACAATATAACCAAACGAAACGTACTTAACATTCGCATTCAGATTGTCACAGCAGAGACCGCGGAGTATTTTAATTATGTACATTGTTTGTATGTGCAGCATCGGAAATTGCATATTAATGTTGGAATATGTTAAATAATTGTACTCCTATTTCGATACTAATAAGTTCCAGCCCAAATAGTTCCGTAATATTACTTCCTATCTAACCACATTAATCAATATTTACAACCTTTATTTAACGAATAGTGAGGAACTTAATTTTTTAACGACTTTCCTAAAACTCTTTGATACAATTACGGTTATCTTTTGTACAAACAAAACCAGTGCAGAGGAGGTCATTTGATTTTTAGGGATACCTACTTGGGTTTTCAAATTCAACCATGATGGATTTAGGTTGAAGTGAAAGTGCCGCTAGAAATATTATACTTCCTGTATGAATTGAATAAATGAGGCTTTTACTTGATGTAGATCCATACGTAATTATGAAATGAAAAAATTTTATTTGTTAAAATCATACATTATATTGTAATTAAAGTTGTGACGCGTTTCGCTAACACAGTAGCTTTGTCAACAATGTTAAAAAATAGAAGATTTGAATTCAAATGAATCGCACTGCTATTACAACAGTGTATCAACTCAAAATTAGAAATCACAGAAAACTGATCACTCGCTTGTTGTTAAAGATAATAAAAAAGTGAACACTGTAATAAGATTATTGATAAAATTAAGGTATTTCTGTATTTATGGATTATTTCAAAGATTACAGGCTATCAAGAAGTTTCCAATTTTTGAGTTAATACTGTATAGTCCGAGCAAATTTTTAAAAATTATGAATTATTTTTAGTTGTGTAGTTAGTTATAAGTGAAATATTTTGACTCACCACAATTCACTTGGATTTGTTTTTGTATGATTTCGGTAAATTTTTTGAGCTGTTAAATAATTTTACAATATAGCACATTATTATTTTAGGCTTAGGATGTAAATAAAGCCATTTAATAAAGACAAATAATGTAAAAGTACCTAAATCTTTCATACTTATCTGTTTTTTATTTTGAGTTAGAGGTATCTTGCTTGTGTATGCTGGTGTCGAACCAATAGAAAATGATATCGATTGGTTTCCAGACCGTCGCGAATTAAGCACAAAAACTTTGAGATAATTTTCATCTTCATAAGAATTCTAATGGAAAAATGTGACCTGATGTTCTTTCTCAACACGAAGCACCTTAATATCATGCCATTTCACTTAGTTTTTTTCTAAGTTCACATTAAAATGACTACCCCACTATTCTTGAAGTAGTTTAAGATCAACAAATTTATCGTGGGTCATGTTAATAACTTTTTAAGCTATCGGTGGCATATTGATGCGGGACATAGACAGGTCCAGATGAACCGGAGCTGCTTGCAGAAGGACTACTTCGCTGTCTCGTGACTGCACTCTGCAGTAATCTGGAAACTTCTGTTAACCCAAGAATGAAATGAGGGTCGCAGTCCGAATCGTCAAAATCACTCTGGTCACTGTGCAGAGGTGAAATGTAATATTTTCTTTGGTTTGATTCAATATTTTGTTCGTTTTCCTTGTCCTTCTCATCAATGGACGTGGTTTTGGTCGCCATATTATCTACTGGAAGCCGCCCACCGCTCATAACACAAATGAGATGTATTCATGAAGTTAACCAAAAATTTCTTGTCACCTATAATGTAGTAACTCAAAATTATTTTTTAAATCATAGAGGAATATTTTTATTTTGACTTCAACCCAACAGTTTGAACGTGTGATTTTAAATACTATAAGTAACAAAAATATATTTTCGAAATTTTAATGAATTACCACAAAAAACTAGTAAACAGAAATTCTTCAACAAAACTGTAATAGCTCTTAAACTAGTTACTAAACCAACAAGAAGGTCGTTAGTCAAAATATTAGTTGAAATCGATGTTTTGTTAATGAACAATAGTGTAACAACTCGAAATATACCAAGTTCATACTTAGGTTTAAATCAACAATAATGTATTAGTTACTTAAATTTTCACATACCTGATCAGTCAATACCGTTGCAATTAAAAATAATGCGATCTAAACGCAAAGCGACACGTGCTCACCACTCGAATTTCAGCCCTATCTAAAGATGATGCATTGTTGTACGGGGGGGAAAAACAGTCAGTCAACCATGATGAGTGACTTATAATCATCTTTTGGTTGTTTCTTGGACTTTTTGAACGACGCGTAGGGAATTAAATTTTACGTTTGAGAAATGAGTTATCTCATATTTATCCTATTTTGAGTTGATACAGTCCTGTAACAGCAGTGCGGAATGATTCCTCTAGTTATTGGGTGGACAGCTTAGCAGAAAGAGAAAACAGTTTAAGTAGAAGCCTTTGGCAAGCTTATAATCTAATTAAAAACCGTTAGAACTAGTAGAAAAATCTGGACATAAACTACCATTTTTTGATCTGAATAAGGTGGGTCTAAAATACCGTAGTGTCGTCTATTTCTGGAAGAAAAATCTTGGAAACCAATCCTTCAATTCTAAACAAACCAGGCTACAGACTTTAGAGGCTGCGTTTGTCCACCCTGGAGATGCAGACTCACTTATTCACCAAGTATCAACTTCCTTGTGTATATTGAACCCAAAGGAGCACTCTTGCTTGAGTTGAGTCACAAAAGATGATATTGTTGCAAGGCTCGATTATTAACAGACAGCTCATAAAAGTCAATTCTTCGTCCTCGCAGTTATGACTGATATCAAAGCAATTTTTCATTGTTAACTTAGTCCTTATTACCGTCGATTTTTATGCATCTTTGTTGATTTCCCATAAACATTTTATCCAACTCTGTCCTGCTAATGTAGATTTATAGTGTTAGGACATAATCTGGTTCACCGATGGCTCTGTGACAGCTCATGGCACTGGAGCTGGTATAAACGTACCCAGAGAGCGAATGTTTTTTAGCCATATTTGAAATACGTCTGTGTTTCAAATTACAAGCTTATATGGTTGCTGCCATATCCTCTATTAATGAAAACATACCGAGCAAAAAATTGAGATATTCACTGACAGCCAGGATCTGCTTGAAGCAATCCAACTACTGAGTCTAGACTGATAAAAAACTGTAAATAATCCCTTATGGCAAAAAACAATACAGGCGCCGAGACATAGGGCGATGGGAGGTAGTGAATTAGTGAAACAGTTACTTGAAGAAGAGCTAAAGGAGACTTCATAGGTCCGAGTATGCATGGATTAATACCTAGCTAATTGATAAAAGCACAATTGTAGTATATAGAGTTCAATATAAGTTTTTGGTTGATGTGTGAATCAAATTTAAAAATCCCACTCCCTCCTCTTGTTTTTTTTGTAACGTCTCCTCCAGTAACGATTCCTTTTTATCAAAAGTTAGAAACCAACTCGTAACCAATTTCGTCAGTGGGTCCCAGAAGACAACTTCAAACTTTTCGGAATATTGTTTATAGCCTCGTCGTAGCTAGATATTATTGGGGCATTCTTTATGCTTTCCATAACATTCCTGAACTAAATATTTATTAGGGTGGTTTGTACTCGGAGAATTTTCCTTTTCAAGACTCATGTAAGTATCATAAAATTTATTCAAAATTAGATCACTTTGTTTGGGAGACACTAGACTTGTTGAATATGTTATAGAGAAGCTGATATTTTAAGAAGAAAATAATTAGCGACTTTGACCTCCCAATGTAACGAAAATATTTCCTATATCTTTCATTCATAATAACAATCCTCAAATCGAAAATACACAGTCTGCAGTGAGTAAACTTGATTATCCCTCATAACGGTAAGTAAGAAAAAAATTACAGAGGTAGAGCGTTCACGGCACAACACTTAAGTATAAGTGAGTACAAAGTGGGCATTCCTAAAACATTTTATATGGTGCGGTGGAATAAGTGTTACCGCCCCCTATTATCTACTTCATTTTTATATCTTAAAAAAGCTCAAACAGGTCAATTTTTATATTAAACGTAGTATGTTATGACATAAAAGTTTTTAACCTGACATAATCGGGGTGTCACCCCTTCGATTTTTTTTAATCAGAAAGTGCATCATGTTAATTTTTGAAGCAAAGTATTATACATTTTTGAAATCAGTGTTCCAATAGGTCTCAAATGAGGTGTCGCATGATGCACTTTCTCATTTGAAAAAATCGAAGGGGTGACACCCCCATCAAGAGGGTTTATGTCAGATTCGAACTTTTATGTCATAACATACTACGTTTGATAAAAAAAATTGACCTGTTTGAGCTTTTTTTTTAAGATATAAAAAAAGAGTAGTTAATAGGGGGGGTAACACTTATTCCACCGCACCGTATATACACACTGTACACCACAACGCACCACGGGAAGCGTTCACCTTGTCGTCTGGCTGACACGTACACTATCTGTTTTCGCTCCTCAACTAACCCATAGATTATAAATACACTCCTTTTGTCATCAGTCATGTTTTGTTATGCATAAAAGACAGTCCTCTGGGTGAACAAAATTATGTTGCACAATTTTTTGTTGAATCACTATACCTGGATTGTCAAAATATTTGAATTTGTCCAATATTGAACTAGGTTAACAATAGAAAAAATTATTAACCACTACTTACAAGAGAAATTCAACTTTTCAGTTGGCTAGCAGACGCAATAATTGTCACCCTTATAGCTAGTAGTAGTAGTAGTAGTGGAAAAAATACTTTTTTCTACAACTGCTATGAAAAGTGACGTATGTCTTATAGCTTACTTAATTTAAAAACCAAATATTGCTCATACTGTGAGAAATATTATTTCTTTGCCCACGCCACATACATTTATATGGAGAATCAAATAAAATTGACAAAAACTTAGTAAGCTACTGTCATCTTTAAATACCTACTTAGTCGTCTCAAAACTGTAAGATTATATGAGAAGTTTTTAAATTCGAAAAGGTAGTTTCAAATAACAGAGAATTTAATGAAAAGAAATGACGTTCCGGGTCTGACCATACAAAATTGTACAAATTTCACCATCAACTATATAAAATTATTCAATAGCTCAGAGATGGGATACTTAAGTGTTATTTTTGTTTTACTAACCATAGTTACTTTACTTGTAATCTTCAAATTTGTGCAGTTGTAGAAAAAGTATAGTGTGCAACATGTGGGGAAAGTACTTTTCTCCACTTGTTGCACAATATACTTTTTCCTACGATCACATAGGAAAGTGACATATATCGCACTGTCTAGCTCTATGGAAAGTGGCCTTTATCCATACGCGTACGGAAAATAGTTATTTTCCTAACAAGTGCGGAAAGTGATAATTTCTCGCACGCGACTGCAGTTGACCCAATCGACGCGGAGCGGAGTTTGGGCAAGCGATCAAGGGCGGGAAGGACACTTTACGCTTGAGTTAGGAACGTTATTTTTTTTTCTATCAATGTTAAAAACACAATTATTTGTTACGTTCTGTAAATTACTTGAAATTGCCAGTCCAGTGAAGTTATTTGGTGTTAACTGGTAAGTAGATGACGTCGATGAGGATAGCATCGGTTGGAGGTCGCATAAAGATGACGATCATGGTGACGGCAACGGTTTTAAGTCATTTGTAGATGAAATAATTTAATATGATATATTTCGTAAATATCTATTCACCTGTTGTAACAATAGTAAGAACTTCCCGCACTAGTGCGGGAAAGTGACACTTTCAAAACTTAAATGCGTGCGGGAAAATGGTGTATGGATAATAAAACTGTCAAATGAATTTTTATCAAGATTGACCACTGGTAAGCTGTCGAATATATAATTTTTAATTATATTCACCTATGTAATATCTAAATTTAAAGCGATCTATTTGAAAAGTGAAATTTTTGTCATTTTCTTGATTAAAAATCTTAGGGCGCGGTCGAGGGTCGAACCCGCGTAACCTTCGTCAGAAGTCCAAATCACCTGTTATGATAGAAGGAAAATGTAATCATCTTGAAAGGTATTCATGATAAGTATGTATAAAATATGATGAATAATAATATTTTCTCTTTAAATTTCTATAATTATCCAACCAATTGATAATTGTGATAACCTACCCATATTATATAGTTAAACTACTTGAATTTTTGTCACTATTGATAGTTATTGTTAATTTTGAAATCAATTATGTTGACTTTAATTATTGTAACATTTTGTGTATTAATATGTCAGATGTTTATCACACATTATTTGGTGAAGTTATCACGTGATCGTAGGAAAAATACTGTACATCACTCGTGCGAAAGTGATTTTTCACACTCGTTTGAAAAATGTCACTTTCCGCACACGTTATGTAATATACTATGCTTCAACTACAAAACTAATAAATTCACCAATGCACCAAAATCAAGAAATTTTTATCAATCTCTCATTCATAGAAATGGCTTTAGCTTCTGATCTACATTTATAAAATATTGTATTTCCAACCCATCGGTTTTCGAGTAGTCAACAGGACGTTGAAAATCGCATAAAACCGTACGCCAATATATTAGCTGATAATACCCATAAAGTATTAAAGTTGCATTGCACAAGGCCTCAATGGTACGATCAATTTTACTGGATGTGCCACATGTCGATTGGCCAATGTTCATTCGCAGTTTCTGCTCGAGATCTGTTCAGAATCGAAGTGAATCCACTGGGAGATGTCGCACTAGAATAAAATAGTTTTGTTTCAAGGTCCTAGCTTTTATACAACGGTTGAAACAATTATTTGTGGCAAGAGAAATGTGATTTCTTAATTATTCCAAGTGATTCCCACTGTATAAAAATATGCAGTGGACAAAGGCAAAAAAAGGAAGTATACTTGTAGGTACAGCTCCCACATAAGGTAAAACTGTCAACAAATTGGGTAATTAAATAACTAGGAAGTTGTCAGTGTTTTTCGTTAACTTAAGTACCTTAATTAACCCATTTTAGTATATTACAGATAATTGAACCTATTTAAAAGGAAAACAACGTTGTGCATTGAATAACGGTGGTGCTACCATGAAAGCAACTACACATTCGAAGGTCTCGATCTATTGTTTTTTGGTATATTTATTAATAAATGTATTTGCAGACGACAGTGATGGTGAGTAAATAATTTGGCAATAAATTCCTTAAATATTACCATTGAAATCAATGTATCTTCTGAAATTCATCTGGGACAGCAAAAATTGACGTAATCTGCAAGAGGAGCATACTTTCCCTATAACAACTGCGGCTCGAGATGAACAAGTACATTTTTTAGGTGGAAATACTTTTTTCATTCCACTTAAGCTCGTTGCAAATTGAAACCCGTGCTGGAAACCGTCTGTAATTCTGTATGCTCCTTCTGGTAGATATACCTATTCATTATTATTTTTGTTAATTATTCAAAATACTATAATTCATATTTTTCAATTGAAAGTTTTAGAAAACTTCAGTTAAAATAACTTTAGGACTAATTTATTTGGGAATAATTTTAATTTATAATATTACTGCAAATTGAGTTGCGATATTATAATATAAGCATTTGAAAGTTTTTAAGAATTGTAGGAATTCACATAATCTGCCATTGTTGAATATTTTGTTTGTCTTTCAATTGTATAAAAGTCACTGAAATGTTAAAAGAAAACCTGGAACATCTTCTGTATGTTCCTTGTGCATGCATTATTCTTTTTGTTAATTATCTTGGGAAATTAAACCACAATTTTTTTATAGTATATGGGTATTGAAAATACTAATAACCATAATCATTTACTACTACTACTACTAAATGTGCAGGCGAGCCTTGATCTAGACAAACTCAATCAAGGCTCCGGCACTGAGGCCACTGGCGGGTCCATTGTGCCATTCCTGCTACCTACACATCCATGAAGCCGAGCACTTCAATAACAACCTTTTTCAGTGGATGCCTGCTTGTGTCTCCAGGGGCCATAACAGGGACTCCGAAGATTCGCCTGCGTAGTACAGCCCAGTGCGGGCAATCTAAGAGAACAAGGACTGACGTTTCGTCAGTCATGCCGCAACCCCTACATAGGGAACTTTCCTCTACTCCTAGGTTGTAGAGGCGCCTCCTCACACAGCAGTGCCCTGTTAGGAGTCCTGCTATCTTCCTCAACCTACTCCTTGGTAGTTCAATAGCTGCCCTAGCGTGTCCATCAGTCCATCCCTTCAGTAGAAGTTTGGATTGTCTAGGACCCTGCAGAGCATTCCAATGAGCAAGGTGCTGGTTCCTCAGGCACTTCCTCGTCCCCCTGCGTATTGTTTGTTTTGTTAGGCACAGGGTCGGGCCCGGGCCGCAGAAAGGAGCTGCCGCCTCTTCCGCAGCCAGTGCATCCGCCATTTCGTTGACTTCAAATCCAGAGTGAGCCAGAATTCATTCTAGTCGCACTGCGTTTCGACTTGCAAGATAAGCAAGTCGTTCTCGACATTCGTCAGCAATCCCTGAGTTGATGGTATATCCACTCAGGGCTAACCATAATCATAGTAATATAATTTTTGAAAACTTAACAAGGATGTGTCATTAATAATTGGAAAAATTGGTAACAAATTTAATATCCGATCTCACCTCAGCTCTAACAATATAATTAGATTCGTATCTACGAAAATTAAACCCAAAAATGGAAAACAATCTTCAAAAAACTGCATTAGTATTATCGGATATTCTGTGAATGCGACAAATTTTATTAGGGTGGAACATCTATACCTACCCTTGAAAATCCGAATGAATGAACACAAAAAGTTCATTAAATATAGTGAGTTCTTTGAGTCAGGCATTTGCAAACATGCTTGGAAGAGGAGCATCATATTCAATGGGATACGACGCACATAATATTGGAAAAAAGACGGAAAATCAAAGAAAGTGCTTTGATACAACTAAATGCGGATAAATGTGTAGCAGGATGTAGTTGAGTTTGGTTACCAATGCTAGAAAAAAAATTCCAATAATCAACTACCTGCGTTATTATGATAGTATAATAAATTTGTATCCAGGTTCTATTATGATTTATCATTGGAATTGTTGTTAGTCAATATAAACTTCAATACACAAAATCACAGAGCTTATTTAAAACAAAATAATCATATCACGAAAAAAGTAATACCAAACGCGTTTTATTAACAACATTCACCGACATAAGCATGAAAAGCGCTATCATCAATAGAACCGTTCCTCTGGAGAGTGCGCTTCACTGGATCCGACTCCTAGCATATTGTTAGAATGTCATGCAAAAAATATATTAATTCCATATTTTATCAAGAGTATGATATACTGTAAATGGGCCTTGAAAGTTTTACAACATATTTTTTGCAGTCCTTGGTTTTCTAGTTGTCAAAGTTTTTTATTAGTGTCAGATAGGAACCAGAACTTAACTGTTATTGATAACGGTAGCTGGAGCCCTACCGAAACGTTGAATTGAAAAATATAGAAAATATTGCGGTTAAATTTCCCAAAATAATTAACAATACAAAACCTGAATAAACACTTGGGCTTTTAAGAATATCAAAAAGCATTAAGCAAAGCACAGAAACTACTAGGACTGATTCTGTGCGATAGATTGCTCTACAAATAACATGCTTTTCAAACTTTTTATAATTTCATTATAAATAAATGGATGTCCCAGGACCAATCTACAGAAGACTTTGAAGTTTTAAGACTGTTTTCTGTTCATGAAAGATGTAAATTGATGATATTATTTCACATCTCATGTTCCTTTATGTTTAATACTACCTCATTTTGCGTTATTTTTCTAGACCCTCCTGAGAATCCTTATAACTTTTGGCTAAGTAATTTTCGGGTAAGTTATCAGTATTCTCATATTTTTTTCGATCACCAATTTATTTATATTATGTATATTAAGTGCAATAATACTATTGTGCGCGGGGTAAAATAACTGGTATTTATGGACGTAAACTAACAAAATTATTATTATTATTATTATTATTATTATTAAAAATAAATGAGGGCAGAGGAGCTGGCTCCTATTATGCCCAAAAAAAAAAATACAATTCAAAAGAAATACCTACTAGTAGTGAACAAACAAATGAGAGGGAGAAGAAAATTACGATTAAGCTCTAAAAGTTATTGAATAAGTAACACTGATCTAGTCTATTCTTGAATATGTTGACACTTGTTGCTGAAACAATTTCACTGTCCAAATCATTCCAAATATTGAAAATTCTGTTTGATAAAAAGTTTTGTCTCGATCTAACCGCAAAATTTTCCTTTTTTAACTTGAACTGATGTCCTCGAAGTCTCGTGTCCGTATTTAGGGTGAAAACTGTATTTAGATCACCAAAATTATATTTAAGAATTCGAAAGGCTACAATAAGATCACCTCGCGTCCTACGCAGCTCAAACGTGGTAAGATTTGCCATGGATAATCTTTCTTCATATGAAGGTCTTACAGGTCCGAAAGCAACTCTGGTAGCCTTCCGCTGTACACTTTCCAGCAACGTTCTATCACTAGTCAAATCCGGGTACCAGACTGGGCCAGCATATTCAAGGATAGGTCTGACGTACGTAGCATACAATTTGCAGAAGCTCTGAAAAGATACTTTTGAGAAGCATTTCCTAATAAGATAAAGTCTGGTATTTGCACGTTTGGTTACTGAGAGCACATGATCGGACCATGATAGTTCACTATTCACGATAACACCCAAGTCATTATGAGAGTTTACTGTGATTACAATCTGACCGTCAATAGAATAATCAAAATGTGGGTTGTTTTTACCGACGTGAAGAACTACACATTTTTCAATGTTCAATGGGAGTAACCATTCCGAAGACCACTGATGTACTGACGTTAGGTCGTTTTGTATAGATAGATGACTTGTGATGGGATTGTCATATATTTTTGAGTCGTCGGCATATTGCGATATTTTGCTGGAAACGTGAAACGGTAAATCGCTAGTGTACACTGTAAACAAAAGTGGGCCCAAAACTGATAGGTGGAGATAACCATAACTTACTAACAGCTAAAACTCAACACCTTATCACCAGTGACTACAAATAACAGATATGATTATTTAACTGTTTAACTAAGAGCATTCTAGTGAATCCGGGAACTATAATACCAACACTAAAACTAATGCAGTTAGGTTATCTTTCGCTTTTTGCTATCTTATCCACCACACATTCTAAATATTTTGTGATCTATACCTAAAGCTTCGCGATTGCCATTGAGTGAATTGAAAAATGAATGATATTCTCAGGTGCCCTCTAAAGTAGCTGCAGAACAAATTTGCGATGCGAAAGGAATGAAACTAATTGTCATTGATACCAAAGAAAAAAGTGATGCATTTTCAAAATATGCACCATCAAGTAAGATCCTCAACAGAATTGCTCGGCTAGTCCTTCTGACTCATTCATTTTCTAGTAAGATGGGGTCCATACTATATAGGTATTGAAAGAGAATCAGTTACATCTCCTTGGCTATTATCCGATGGAAGGGAAGCAACATTTTTCAATTGGGCTCCCAAAGAGCCCGATAAAAAAAATTATAGATGCATACAAGCAAGTTATAGGGGTCCTCCAATAAGTTCAGAGGTATGGTGGGATTATAATTGTAATTCTGCATCATTCGTGGCTTGTGAACCGGATCCAGCCAAAACTACACCAGCACCTCCACCATCACCGACAGGTACAATAAAGTTATAAAAATAAGTGATTGCAAATCACTATTTTGTAGCATCTCACATGCAGATTTTTTTTGTAGGTCCACCAGACAATCCTTATGGTTTCTATCTCAGTGAATATGCGGTAAGTGATATTAAATAATTCTGGCAATAACAGATTTACTTCACCGAATTTTTCATGGGCTTGAGCTGATTATCCATAGACTTACATCACAGCCTTCCTCTAAGCCCAAAGTACAAGCAATGAGTTATGACTATATGGAGTATGCTTTATAAATATCGAGTTGAGAAATTGCCAAAATGGCCTTTTAAGTGGAGTTTTTAGGATACAAAGGAAAAGTGCACTCTAATGTTCCTTGAAGTCTTCCCTACCTATGCTTCTCCAAGTGTTTTGCGAATTGTTATCTACCTTCTGATTTTTTAAATTGTCTTGTTCCTAGGTTCCTAATAGACCTGCAGCAATTCGAGATTGTGGAAGGCGAGGGATGCAGCTTCTTGTAATTGACAGTAAAGAGAAAAATGATGCCTTCGGTAAAAGTATATTAAAAGGTATCTGATATTCCATCAATAGTAACGGCCAACACTATAAATTCAAAACTTCCAGCACTTCATACATGGGCGAGTTTTTACATAGGTATTCAAAGAGATTCAATTAAAACCAACTGGTACTTATCAGATGGGCGCATTGCAACCTTTTTCAACTGGGGTCCGAAAGAGCCCAGCAATTCCAACAGAGAATACTGCGTACAAGCAGCTTATAAAAATGATTCTTATAATACTGCAGTTTGGAGGGACATTGGATGTTACGTACAGACTTTCGTGGCATGTGAACGAAACGATAGTGCCATAGGTAATGTATACGAATTAAATTGTGGAAATATTTCTTGTTTTGCTTTTAATAATGTGTCACTCCATTGCGTACTATGCATCTCAAATGCTCCGTGAACAGCCACAGATAACCTACAAACTACTCAAATTATATCAGTAGCAACCTTTTTTCCCATTGTAAGTTTGCTTTCGGAAGGTCAAAACTTCCTCTATTCCAGATTGTATAAACCTATTAAAGTGGACATTTTTAAAGGATATTCAATACACATAGCATACTACTGTCAACAAAAAGGTGGTTTGGATTAAAAAATTTTGATAAATAAAGCTAACGCTATTTGTTGCCCTACCTCATTTTACTTTGCATCAATTTGGCTTTCATTGCGTTAGTGATGAAGTAAGTTGCAAAAACAATGGCGTCATACCAGTGTCTTTCAGTGCTAGGGAATTGCTTCACGAACAAATACCAGTTGGCTCAAATAGCTGCTCCTTGAATACAGCGTAGGTTCAAGAAGTGCAATATCAAATCAAAAAGAGACAAATAATGTGTAGCTGAATATATGTTCATTTGCAGAATCCACAGCAGAAAGTACTGAATCACCAGCGGGAAGTACTGAATCCATAGCAGAAAGTACTGAATCTGAAGATGAAAGTAGTGAATCTACAGCAGAAAGTACTGAGTCTGCAGCAGAAGCTACTGAATTTACTGCAGAAAGTACTGAATCTACAGCAGAAAGTACTGAATCCACAGCAGAAAGTACTGAATCCTCCGCGGGTAC